>PVIW01003684.1:0-158743 GCA_004026585.1 Noctilio leporinus
ATCCATGTTGTTGCAAAGGGTACAAGTTCCTTCTTTCTTTTTGCTATATAGAATTCCATTGTGTAAATGTACAAAACTAACAACAAGCAAAACAGAACCAAATATATGAATACAGTGAATAGGCCTTCAGTGGTCAGGGGGAAAGGGGTTGGGGGGAGGGGGGAGGCAGAGGCAGGGAAGGGGAGCAGCTTAGACAAGAACCTAGTATAAAGGAACCATGGACATGGACAACAGGTGGGATTGACTTTGGCGGGGATGGGTGGGTGGGGAGGGGGACGGAGGGGAGCAAAAAGGCGATGGATGTAATACAACAACAATTAAAAAATGGAAAAAAGAAAAAAAAATAAATAAAGAGGCATAATCAATAAGGAAAAAAAAAGTAAGGATTGATCATTAGGCTATATTTTCCTTAGTCTTTTTTGCAGAGAAGAAAGGAGCCTTTCTCACTCAAAATAAAGGACAATGATATGCATTTTCTCCACTCGCTTTGTAGTATAGCACAAAGCAAGTAATTTCCAGGCATGTAAATAGTACAGAGCTTTCATTACCATTATGCATCTGGGCCTTTTGTTTTTATGCTTTTGGTAAATAAGGGAAAGAATAAATCAAATACTTTACTCAGACCAGGTCTACATTAAATCAACACAGCAAGTTGAAAAGATGAACATTATTTATTTACCTGGTTAGCAAATTATGCAGTTGTCTTTCAAAAATATTTTACTTTGGAAAATTTTAAGTGTATATAAAAATATGAGGAATAGTCTAATAAACCCTCTCACCTCATCATCCACCTTCAACAACAATCAAATCATGGACAATCTTTTTTTCCCTTTAACTCTCCTAATTCTACCCTACCACTGCATTAGTATGAAGCAAATATCAAATATTATCTATTGATAGTTATAGCAGCATAAATCTTCAAAGAATATGATGCTTTGGAAAAACATAATCACAAAAACATTATGACTCTTCAGGCATCAATATTTTCTTAATACATCAAATAGCAAGTAATGTTCAAATTGCTCTGATTTTCTCACAAGTTTTTACAGTATCTTCATTTGAATCAGAAAATAAGTAAAGGCCATATCTTGCAATTGGTTGGTATAGCTCTTAAAAATCTCTCACTCTAAAGGTTCGCCTCAATCTCTCCCTTTTTATCTTTGCTGTTTTCTAAATTAATTTATTATATTTCAGTTGTCTTATTTTTCTCCCATTGCTCACCCCTGCCCCACCCACCCCATTTGCTCTTTCACAGTCAATCCCCACCTTGTTGTACTTGACTGTGGGTCATTTATACTAATTTCTTCTTTCTTCCTTTCCCTCCCTTTCCCCTCCCCTCTGGTCATTGTCAGTCTGTCCCTGGGTTCCATATCTCTGATTCTATTTTACTCTTTTTGTTTGTTTGTTTGTTGTTCAAGAAACTAGGTGCTTTATCCTGTGAAGTTTTCCACACTTGAGTTTTGTTGACTGCATCTCTATGGGTTTCTTTAATATGTTATCCAGTGCCCTGTATTTCCTATTAGATTTAGAGGGTTGATTCGATTCAGGTTCAATTTATTATGTTATTTGTGTACCAGATTTGGCTAATTTTAAGAGTGGCATTGATGAAATCAGAGTGTGCATAAGAGACTTCAGGGGAGAGAGAAAGGGGAATTTTATAAAGAACGAAAACCCATTTTCTTTAAGATTATGTATCATTCAAATTGATTAGATAATTTTATATGTAGGACATGACAGCAAGTCATGATCTAGGATGCAGATTCTTCTGTGATGGATGTGAAAATATGTGAAGCCAGGATCACACTGCCAATTCAGGACCACAATTTGATTGCTTATTTACAGGGGAAACAAAAGGTGAATTTCAAACAAGAGTTTAATTTAGGTATCATAGTGCCCATGAAGTTCTATCCTTATTCAACAGAGGTAAATCTGGATGGTCCTTTACATCTATGATAGGATATTGGAATGAGACACCTATACGATCACATTGGGTACAAAGAGAAGACAAATACACAGATACAGAATTTAACAAAAGAATTCCTGAGTTCTTCAACCATCAAATCCCTTTCTTTTAGTTTGGAAATGCAACATGGTGAGGGATGCTTTGTGAAGGGCAGGACATTTGTAAAGAGCCTAGGTAGGTGTGAACCTCTCCCTGCCCACCTTTCCTAGTGGCTGGGAGACATTGTGACATAGTTTCAACTTCCACCTTGGGAAGTAGAGGACAAGGACAAGTGTCAGGCTTTCTTGGTGGTAAAACCAGGAGGGAGTTGTTATGTTAGGAAGGACTATCTGCTTCCTAGAATTTGTCCAGATACCTAGAGGGACACCTACAGGGACAGAAAGTTCCTTGTGTCAAGAAGTTGGAGGTTACTGTGAGATTCTTAGGTGCAGGAGAAAATATTTCAAGTCACAATTTAGAACAAAAATGAATTTATTCAGATGAAGAAAGAAACTATGAGGGGAGATTTCCAGAAAAGCAAACTATTTTGGAATTCAGGAAAGGGTTTGCAAGAGAAATAATTAGTCTCAGGCATCTGTTATGTCCAGAGGGCTCATATGAAAATCACCTGGAGACCAGGGAGAATGGAGGTTACTCATCTCTGGAATTAAAAATGTCCAAGTAGTTTGATTCCCCAGCCAGGGCACAATAACCTGGTTGCAAGCAGGGTCTCCAGCCAGGTCTGTAGCTGGAGGCAGGTGAAAGGCAACCATACATTGATCTCTCTCTCCCATTCTTCCTCCTTTCTTGCCCTTCTCTCTAAAAATAATGAATAAAATCTTTAAAAAAAAAAAGAAAGCCATGGACCTGGCTGGAGACCTGGCTGGAGACCTGGCTGGAGACCTGGTTATGTACCTTGGATGGGAATTGAACCAGCAATCTTTGGGTTCACAGGTCAGCACCTATCCACCAAATCACCAGCCAGGCCTTTTTTTTTTTTTTTTTTTTTTAGATTTTATTTTATTATTTTAGAGAGAGGGTAAGGGAGAGAGGGAGAGAGACATCAATGTATGGTTGTCTTTCACCTGCCTCCAGCTACAGACTTGGCTGGAGACCTGGCTTGCAACCTTGTTTTGCACCCTGGCTAGGGAATCAGATCAGCAACCTTTGGGTTCACAGGTCAGTGCCTTATCCACTGTGCCACCAGCCAGGGAAATAAAATCTTAAAAAACAATGTTCAAGTAGACAAAGTATATCATCAATATTCTCTTAGCATCCCCATTATTATTATCTTTTGCATTTTGGATGCCTCACATCTTCTATACACTCACAAATACACACACTCACATTCATTTTTTATCATTATTCTGGCCAATAATCTAAGAAGAGTACAACTTGTTGTCTCCACTTTATAGTGAGAAAATGAGACCCAGAGAGATTTATTACCACCCAAGGACAAGGAAGGCCTCATGGCTTTGAGGTGGTGGAGCTGGAATTAGAATAATGCAGGCCTTCTCACATCTAGTCTGAAATCTCTCCTTCTGGATTTTGCCATTTCATTTAGTTTGGTTATTTAATTACAAAATCCTCACTCCGTTTACTGTTCTGATCCCTCCTGAGCACTCTTCTCATGGAGGGTTACACTGAAGAAATATTAGAAGTTGAAAAATCTGATTCAGACTGTGGCTCAGGGATTTCTGCCAACTCTTTGCAAAGTGCTGTTCAATAATTCATAATTTCTTAAACATAGAAACCCACTGCCTAAATATAGCATGAGAAAATGTGCTCCGGTGCTTAGTTAAGCCAGAAGTTGTGTATTTCAATACATTAAGGTTTTCCTTCTCCCCACACATATACATCCAATGTCATCCATTTGTTAGTACTGAATGCTTTAAAATAACCCTTATTGAAGTGCGCAAGTACTCGATACACCATTCTGTGGGCTTGTCATATTTGTGCTGCTTTCGAGTTCTGCAATTTCAGCACTTGCTTTTGTTTCCTTTAGTTTGACAAGACTGGATCAAGTGCCCTGTTGTTAGAATCTCTGCCCAAGATGCTTGAGGACCAAATGAGACAGTTAACAGTGGGTGTGAAAGAAAGGCCAGCAAAGGAAGAGTCTATGGAACTGGAAGACTAGCTTTTCCCAGGCTACAGGGAACATCAGTTTCCCAGCTTGCCTTGCTCCACACCTGCAGCGGAGATGTAACACTCCTGGTCAACACAGGCCCTGAGGGCCTGTGAGTAGAGGAGGACAGGACTTTGAATAGGGCTTGTCAGTGTTCATAGATTTGGTCTTTTTAAGGTCAAGGAGGGACTGGGATGGTGACTCTGGAGGAAGACCAAAGACTTGTCATTGTTTTAACTTTCTGATCAACTACAAGTTCACAGAGTCTAACTGGAGCTTGGTCCCCATCTTGCCTTAGAGTTTCTGTGGTTTGGTTTTTATCTGACAGCCCAGCCCTGGCCTGGTCTGTAGTCCAGATCCTTACCTTGATCCCAGCCATGATAAATCTCAAGATCTCTTTTTCTGCTCATTTTCTAGGGACAAAGTGGCCACATGTATGCCCCCAGAAGTCATCATTCTTATCCTATCTGTATCTTTCCTACATGCTCTATTTCATTCTCAGGGGCCAGTTTAAGGGGCACCTCTGCAGAACAAGTTTTCCCAACCATTCATTCTGAACTGCTTGTCTCTCTTATTTCCTCATGAACATCTGTTTATTTCTTTCATTGCACGTGTTACAGTTTGCATTTATTGATTTGTCTTTTGTTAACTTGATTTCTTTCTCCTTCCCCCACTAAGTTTTAAATGCTATTAAAGCAGGGTTCAGGCCTATCTTGTCCACTGCTGGACCTCTAATACTTAAGACAATGCATGGCCCATGGTGCGTTCTCAGTATGTATTTGTTGAATGAATGATTGAATTAATTCAAGTCTAGTTAATTTGCCAGTCTTTTATTGAATCCCATCTAACAAACCTTATGAGAAGATGTAACAACTACTCAGTTGGATATATGTATGGTGAATGTAAAGATAGGGCTTATGGTGAATTCTCAATATTTTAGCTGCTTGAAATAGCAGTTTTATTCTATACACATGATCTCTTTTATTAAAGCAGTTGAATTTAACAACAGTAATCAAATAACTAGGTCAATTTTTTAAATTTAATTTTATTGTTGTTGTATTACATCCATCCCCTTATTGCTCCCCTCTGTCTCCTTCTCCACCCACCCTAATTTTTTTTGATGAACACACATTGGTTTTATTTGATGGACCATCAGTACAACTTGAAAATGGTTGAAGCATTTGAATCTTTAATAGTTTTCCTGCTTACTCTTATTTATACCATATAGCTAACTTTTTAAGTAGATAATTATAGAGGCAGTTTAAATAATGCAGCTTTTTCCTTATAAAATAAATATTAATTATAGATTGAAATTAAAATATCTTCCTGCTTGGATCTACATAGCATCAGAGAATGCCTGGTCTAAACATAATGTCTTCCTCTTCTGATACAGGGCATAGATTTACCTTATATGAGCTGAGCTATTTAAAGGGAAAGATTTTACTTAATTTTCTAAATCTTTCAATAAGAAATGTTTATGTCATTTCCCTTGTGCCCTTGATCTAATGGTTTTAATTTCTTATTTTATAAATAGTATAGAAGAAAGTTCCTAATACTGCATGCAAAAGCTCTGTGAGTAATGTACACAAAAATACAATTTATTTAGTCAACAAACATTCAGGTAGAAAATATTGTAGGTAGGTGAAGATATTAAAAAATAAACAATGTCAACAAACAACAAGTGTTGATGAGGATGTGGGGCAAAGGGAACCTTTGTGCACTGTTGGTGGGAATGCAGGCTGGTGCAGCCACTATGGAAAACAGTATGGAGTTTCCTCAAAAAACTAAAAATGGAACTGCCTTTTAATCCAGCAATTCCACAATTAGGACTATACCCAAAGAATCCTGAAACACCAATTCATAAGAACCTATGTACCCCTATGTTCATAGCAGCACTATTTACAATAGCCAAGTGCTGGAAACAGCCTAAGTGCCCATCAGTGGATGATCGGATCAAAAAACTGGTACATTTACACAATGGGATACTACACAGCAGAAAGAAAGAAGGAACTCCTACCTTTTGCAACAACATGGATGGAATTAAAAAGTATTATATTTAGTGAAATAAGCCTTTCAGTGAAGACAGTGTGACAGGTCTTAGGACAAACGGGCAAACATGAGATATATTCAGAAGTGAGAGGAAGGAGGGACTAACTGGTGTGTCCTCTGCTGGCAAACCTGCACATGCTTCCTAATAGCTGTGCACAAAGATGGCACCTGTAAACACAGCTCATTTTTGGAAATTCTTCAGGCCAGATTGCTTTCATCCATTCTACTATACCTCATACTGGCCTTACTGTTTTCCAGATATACTAGGCATGTACTCTGGGGCAAACACCTTGAATTGACCACCAAACATAGGCTTAGCTTCCTAGCTTTGACCTTCTTGTCTCCTCAGGTCACAATGCACTAAATGGATAAAGCAGTGGTCCTTAACCCTGGTTGCACAGCAACATTACCTAGTGGGTGGGGTTAAAATATACTGATACTTGGATCTCTGTAGAGATCCTATTTGAATTGTTCTGAGTTGCAGTTTAAATATTGGAATTCTTTAAAGCTCCCTAGGTGATTCTGATACGTAGCCATGATAGAAAAGCAGTTGGGTGAGGGATGCTCTGTCTTTGTGCTTGTCCACACCCTCCATGGGATCCACCCTTTCTGCCACTCTCAGATCTGTCCTTCTTCTGGGAAAGGAAAACATTTTGTGGATGGCCTCTTAGATCCCCATCCATTTCTGCTTTTTGATGTAGGTATAAGCAATGCAGGAGAAATCTTGTTATGTCAACAAATGGTGCACAGAATAGATGCAAGTGCCAGGTCAAAATCTCTCAACCCCGTGGCTGTGACTGTTCATCCAACTGGTCTTTTACCTTCATGGATGACCCAACCCCCTTATCTCCATTAGTGGTACCACATTTTGTTTTAGGGGAATTATGTGAGGCTTTGCAGGTCTGTCCCAAACAGGCTGGGTTTATCAAAATAGTGCAGAGCAACTGCTTAGCAATAGATTTACTTGAAAAATAACAGACATATTAGAGAATCATTTCCAGGGCTCATCAAGCTCTTACCCCACAGTACTTACTACTTGCTCACTCTGCTATTTCTTTTCTTGGGTTTATAAGATTTTCATACCAGCCACCTCAGCTCTGTTTTTCAGCCTCTCCTCTCTTCCTGCTCCTTTGCAATTACCATCTAAATTTACTTGTGGGACATGACCTACTGTCCTCTTCTTCACTCATGGTGATGATGGTAATAGAAAATGTCTCAGGGCTCCTGGTCTTGATGTAGTCTTCCAGACAGCTCACCTCCTGTCAGACCCCATCTGACAGGGGAGAGGAGTTGGGGAATTGGGGAACTGGGGAATTGGGTAGGGTCTTAGGAAGCATTTGGTGCAGAAAATAATGTTGAGAAGACAAACAGGCAGGAAAGCATTCAAGAAAGAAAGGACAATAGAGACAAAGGCAAGAAAGTGGGAGGTAAAAGAGATACTTGAGCATCTCAAGTTGTTTACTAATTTTGGGCTGAATGGAAAGAGAATTTGGTAGGGTTCGAAGATATGAAGCCAGAAAGATAGGCAGGACCAAAGCACTTATATATGCATAATTACAGTTATCAGAATTGATGTAATGAAGTGCCATGTGTGTAGTGGGGATGCTGAATTTTCCAGGAGTTTTCAGAGGTGGTTTATGACCGAGATGATTAGAAAAAACACATACAGAAAATCATATCTGATCTGAGCCTTAATGTAAGGATATATAAGATTTTTGTGTTTGAGATTGAAGGGAAAGGATAGAAGGAGAAGATTTTGCATTCATGAGGGACAAGTGACCAACATAGCTGGGTGCTTCCATAAGACATGCCTTTCAATGTGCTAAGCTGGTTTGTGGCCTAAAACCAAAACACTCTATACCTCATCCTTTCTTAACTCCCATAGTTCATCATGTTAATCTCTTCGACAGTACCTGCACTTTTATTCTTTGCATTCCTTATTTATGGAAATGTTTGATCTCTCTTGGGCTTTATATTTTTGAGGTCAAGGAATTTCTCACTCACCTTTGTATCCTCCAACAAAGGTAACATTGGGGGCAAGCTAATGGCATGTAAATATGAAATCTCCATTGTGCTTTCTGAAACATTTACAATGGCTGAATTAGAGTCTGAGCTAGGCGGCCCCTTCTGACACTAGTCTGGAATATTGGCAGTGATTCCTCCCATCTTGAATAAGGGGATATCATTTCAGAATGATTTCAGAATACTCTTTTTATTTTCCCCAAACATATTGTCAGACATATACGTAACTATTTTAAAGTGAATATGAAATAAACATAAACTGCTTTTTAACATTTTTGAGAAGCTCTGTGCTCCTGTGATAGAGACTTTCCTGAATGTAAGAAAGCCACAGGTAAGAATCATTATTAGCAGCACTCGTAGGATTTGCGTCAAGTCTGTAGAGGAAGAATGGATGCATGATGCATTTTCTTAAAGTTTTTTCTTTTCTTTCTGTCTCTAACATTTTGAACAGAAAAGCTGGGCTTGTAATTGCATTTAGAATTCCTTTCCGGTACTTTCCTCAGCTCTAGGCTTCCTTTTCATGTCAGTCCATGGTCCCATGTTCGAATAACCCCTGAAAGGAAGTTAAATGCGCTTCTCCTTGCAGTACAAATCTCCTTCTAGAGCAAGACAGGTAGGGCAAATTGGATTACCACTAAGGATAACATTAAGCTGTCAGTGGAGTAAGTTCTTATTTAGTTTCATCAGCTTCCTAGAAAATGCAATGCATGTTCTCCTGGGAAACACCAGGTCCCTCTTGTGTTTTCTTTTTAACCTGGACAAGGAAGCTGTCTTTGCCAATTTGCCTCAAAGCAGGTTATGGATGTAATATTGATTCTCAAAGAAAGTAGTTGCAAGAGTAACAATAACCTACATTTTGACAGCACTTTCACATGTTTTATATCATTTAAGCTTTGTAGCGGCCATGCAAGACAAATGATCATTAGTTCTCCCAAATGAGGAACTTGAAGCTCATAGGAGTTGATTGTCTTGGTTAAAGTCACTCAGCGAGTAAATTGAGAAGTCAGGATCTGAATGCGTAGCTGTCTGTCACCAGTACAGTGATCTTCCTATCCAGGATGCTCCTTTAAGCTCTGTTGCTATTTGCTCTGATATTATTTACTCCAGAGACGGGGAGGATTCACTTGTTCAGTACACAGGTTAAATGCCCAATATGTATGATACACTGCATGAGCATTGGACTGAAATGAAAAAAAAAAAAAAAAAATGCGGTTCTGCTTGGAAAGTGTCATCATTCTTGGGGGAGGCTGACAGAAGGACAAATAAAACTATTTACTTAGTTTTTTAAGTGGCAATAAATAATATTAGTGAAAGCAGAACTGAGGCAAAATCATTGAAAGGGCAGTGTTTATTTGGCAAATACAAATAACCCATATGAAAATTATTCAAGCTTAATAGACTAGAAATGCAAATATAGGAAAAATGGGAGAAATTAATCCCATCAACATGGCAAAGATGCTTAAAAAGTGATGACATAGTTTTGCTAAGAATGAAGGGAAATGAGCCTCTCATAATTGCTTGAGGGTTTATAAATTGCTACATTTGCCACAAGGGTGATTTGGCAACATTGAAAAAAAAAGAAATATGCATTATCAAATAATGCCTATCTTCCTGTGCTAGATATTATGGCAGGCAGTAGGCATTTGATGGTAAGCAACATATTATCCCTGCCTTCCTAGAAGGGGAGACAGCTAAAAGGGCAGTTACAATAATGTAAATTTTTTGATAAAGAGTAGATAATTGATTTCCCCATTTGTGCAATAATGGTATATGTGTATATCCCTGTATAAAAGATTAAGCATATTAAAAGAATATATATCCAAAGATTAATGGTGTTTATCTTTTTACCATAGAATACTGGGGTACATATTTATTTCCAATTTTAAGTCTTTCTGTACAATGGTGGGAAAAAGCTAGTTTACAGTTGCATTGTGACATCCTTTTGAGTTAATAAAGCTATTGTAATGATCACAACCTGCATATTTGTTCCATATGAACAACTGTAAACCTACTTTGCCCCACCCCCCCCCACCCAGTATTTGTAAATGCTCATATACTTAATATGAATTACTGGAATAATACTACTAAACCCCAAATTCCTGCCCTTTTTTTCTAGCAAGGAAAATCAGTCATTCTTGAGTCAGCAAGAACCAGGCCTGATGGCATATTAAAGCCTAGAATGTTGTACCTGGCATACTTTGGGCAAACCTCTGTGTACCCACCTGAGACCCACACCTTTCCTTTGCTAACTGCATTTGAATGTCTGATCTGCCGGTATTCAGCCTCAATTATTATTGTTGGTTTCCACTACAGTTCATCACTGGGACAGAAGTGCAACCTTGAGTCTAACCTAAGCTGTACTGGCTGTGACCTTGCCCTCCTTCTTACCTCTGTAGAGGAGTAGAACTTGTTCCCCAGGACCCCAAACTGTTCTATCTTAACAAATATCTGAGAAACCCTTCAGAGCTTGGGCTCTAGAGATTTTTTTTTGGAGGATCCTGTTGTCATGTCCTTTCACCTCCTGCATTAAAGTCAAGTGAGTTCTGCTTCCAGGCTTGAAGATTTGGAATTTTAGGTAGGTAGTGGCTTCTTCTCCAAAGCAAGCAGCTTACCCACTGAGTTATTTATTTAATTTCATCACCTAACACTCTGGGTTATCCTTGCTCTGGCTAGATGGGAGGCCCAGAATGCCTTGCAGTGTCATTCATCACAAACTGCCGTTCCAACTTTTTCCTTGGTCCACCTGTTGCAGAGGGAAAAGCCATGCACTTTCCCTCTGCAAGATTTCACGCTTCTCAGTAAAACCTTCTAATTTTGTACTCAGGTTGCAGAGAAGCTTGATAATATGACAACTGGAAAATGTTTCTTTTTGCAAAAGTTAAACTAGATCATCGCAAGTTTGCCTGACTCTAAATATACTTTTTAGAAAGTGATGAAATATCCTCCTTTAAGCTATTAAATGACAAGTAATCAAAGTATCTTGCAAATCGTTCTAAAATTTATGTGCCGTCTGGTAGTTCTAGAATTTAAATAATAGTTAATTCATCTTTGGGGTCCACTAGCAGCAACAGAACTTAATTTTAAAGGATTTGAAGAAGTAAATGCTTATGGCGAATATTTTTGGAAAATTTTAAAATAAAAGACAAAATATATTTAGATATTGCTAAAACATTAAATGAATTTGAAAGTTGACTTGTATATTGTTTAATTATGTCCTCAGGATAGAAACACATTTGCCCTAAATATCAAAATTCCCTTTAGTTTCCCAATGGAGCACTCTTTTTAGTCCCAGAAGAGGACAAATGATGGCACAATATTAATTATTTGACAGTGCATGTCAGTAATGGTCTATCACCATTTTGGTGAAGTTTACTTATTGACATAAAATAATTAAGACCAGTAACTCTTCAAGTTATTTATTATAGAAAGATCAATGACAGTATATTATTCATAGTTGAATGCCCCAGTGTTAGAAGATTTGCACTCAGCGAGGTCATATTTGCATTAGGGATTGATGGTTGACTGAAAGTGTGCATGATCCTAATGAAACACAGGCTTCTATATTTAGATTTCTATATTTCCATTTCTGTGCTATTAAGTCTGAGTAATTTTCACATGGGTCATTTGCATTTGCAAATCAAACACTATTCCTTCAATGATTTTGCCTCCATTCTACCATTACTAATGTAATTTATTATTGCCCCTTTAAGTGTTAAGTTGTTTGTTCTCTTTCACCCGCACATCTTAATTTCTGGCCATCTCATGTCTTACTGTTTTCTGAAAATACCTGTTACCAATTATGCAAGCAGCAAAAGAAACACAAAAAAGTTCAACTAAGTTTTTATGCTAGAGATTTGAAAATTCTGGTTGTATTTACCTAAGGGTGAGAAAATAACTTGCCTATTCAGCATATCTAATACATATTCACAAATGCACAAGCAGCCCATGTGTTTGCTTCCTGTTCCTTAAGAATAAACTACTTCCTCAAATATAATTAGGATGGAAATGTGATTTATTCTCCCTCCAATCCTGAGTCACCTCTGTTGAAAGAGCCTTTCCTGCTGCTGTGCCCTTGGCTCCTGGTATCAAGGGTTACTCCAAACTTCAGGACCACCTTCTCAGTAGGTTGAGAATTTAGCTCAATTGGCTTTAGTAGAAAAATGACATGAGGAAGGCCACATGCCACCTATTACTTGTATTTCTTATTTATTTTCTTATTTATTTAAAAAAGATTTTATTTATTATTTCCAGAGGGAGGGGAAGAGAGAGAGACAGAGAGGGAGAGAAATATCAGTGTGTGGTTGCCTTTCCCCTGCCTCCAAGTTGGGATCTGGCTGGTGACCTGGCTTGCAACCTGGTTATGTGCCCTGGTTGGGAATTGAACCAGCGACTTTTGGGTTCACAGGCCTGTGCCTATCCACTGAGCCACTAGCCAGGGCCACCTTTTTTTTTTTTTTTTTAAGATTTTATTTATTATTTCCAGAGAGAGGGGAAAGGAGAGAAGCAGAGAGGGAGAGAAACATCAATGTATGGCTGCCTTTCACCTGCCTCCAGCTGCAGACCTGACTGAAGACTTGGCTTGCAACCTGGTTATATGCCCTGGCTGGGAATCAAACCAGCAACTTAAGGTTCATAGGCTGAAGCCTATCCACTAAGTCACTAGCCAAGGCTATTTGTACTTCTTTGTTATTCTTGGAACTTCCTTTTGAGGCACAGACATCTTTTCACTATGAAAGTTGAAAGTGCTAGATAATCACATTCCCATCATTATTTGCAGCCAGGGCTACATCACACAGCCTAGGCCCTGCCCATCAGATATAATCTGAAGACGTAGGAACTTCTCAGAGCTCTTCCGGGGGCCTGTGGAGGCAGCTCCCAGAGGCAACCACAGCAGCAGGGTTAGTTGGCAAGGTTAGTTGTCCAGTATCTATGGTGCCAACACTGGAAGCTGCAGTGTGGTGTATAGTGACAGCAGCAGTCATGTCTTGAACCAGCTCTGTGGCTTCATTTGGGCCTTATACCTGGCTGCATGGCCCCACACCTGGTTCTCAGAAGATCCTGTAGGTAACCCAACATCTTTTCATTTAACTTAAAATTTCTGATGTAATTTAAAACTGATGAAAAATTCTTAAATATTCTGTGTTTAGTTTTTCTTTTTAATTAAAAAATAATTTTGAAAATATTACACTTACATATGAAATGCAAAGTAGAAAATAGAGTTCCTGTCTAAACTTCCCCAGTCTCTTCCAATGATCACTTACAAACTATTGCCTAATGATCCAAAATGATATACACCATTAGCTAAACTATAGACCTGATTCAGATTTCACCAGTTTTGACCTGTAGTTTTAAAAATGTATAGTTTATACATGTATAGTTCTATAAGATTTTATCTCATGTATAGATTTGTGCAACCACCATCACAATCAGGATACTAAGCTTCCATAACCTGAAAGAAATTGCCTTAGGCTGCCACTTTGCAGTCACCTTCTCCCCAAAACTAACCCTTAGCCACAACTGGTTCATTCTCCATCATAATTTTGTCTTGAGAAAATTATGTGAATGGGATTATGCTGTATGTACACATCTCCCAATGTCAAACAGTAATTTTTACTCCAAAATAAGGAAGAGATATGTTTTCTAAACACACCAGGTGTGTAGATCCCCCTGCCCACTGTCTCCACTCTGGAAACCGCGCTTTATATTATCATGCAGAAGAATCTCTGGCCCTGTCTCGTAGTTTCAGATGAGGGAAGGATATGGGGCTTCAGAGGGATTTCATCGATCTGATCTGCCAGATATAGACCCATGTCCTCTCATTGCCACTGTGAGGTCACTAGATGCCCAAGAGGCTTTGAAATGGAATTTGTTGTTCACTTGGGGACATATTAAATTCTTTGGCATGACATTCTTCTCACTTGTTTTCATTAATTAACATGTGGGAAAAGATGGTGTCAAGATTTATTACTTTTTTTATCAAAAGTGAGCCTCAAAGGATGTGAATATGTCTATGTGTGTTCCTTTAGCTACCTGTATAAAACAACAAAGAACGTATTATTGATGATATTAGTTTACAACATAATGCACCACTCCCTCTTCATATTGGTATCAATACATGTCCTTTTTAATAAAAGAATGCTGTTACCATAGCTGATTCTGTTTCATAAAAAAAATTTCATGTAATTCTTCTTGGGCTACCACTAGTGTGTCTTCAATCCTCTGTGTTAAGTTTTTCTTTTTCTCATTTGACCATTTGGTGTCCTTTGGCCTATACCTGGCATTCAGTGTAGTGATGGAGTGATAGAGGTTGTAAATTCAATGCAGGTAGGGAATTCAGCAAGAGGAGGTGTGAAGGGTGTTTTATTATTGATCCATATATGAAACTAAGATGATTTTGATTTTTAAAAAATCACTAATTATATGGTTATTTTTATTGTATTTTATATTTATTATTCCTGTAAGCTGGTCCAGAACTTTCAAACGAGTAAGCCTTAAAAAATGTTCCATAGGAAAACTGACAATCTAGGAGTGATGGGAAGGGTTGAATGTGCCAAAGTTTTATTGTGCAAAATTTTGTAAAGTCCTTAATGACAATAGGTGTTTTCCCTCCTGAAGCAACATGTCAGACTTACTTGGATAACTTTTAATACTATTCAACAGCTTTATTTATAGGGATTTTGGTCATCCCACCCCTCTGGATTGCAAGCCATCTTTGCAATGATTCATTTTTGCCATAAGGTGTGTGCTGGTTCTTACTGTGTTAAAGATGAAACAGGATTAAGAATCACTATGTGAGAGCTTTAATAATCACAGTTGATAAGGTGCAGAGAAAACTGCAGATGACATCATGCACTATAGATAGTGACTTATAAGGCTCTTGGGTCAGTTGCCTGTGATATTTGAGGAAGAAGGACAAAGTCATAAGAAATTAACCTTTTGTGCTTATATAAGTGTCAGAACACAAGTTCTGCTGTAAATTAGCTCTGAGGGGCTCAGGAAGGTGAGTCTCCCCTCTTCAGGGTGGAAAAGGAAGCCAGGATCTATGAAGTTGTGTTAGCTTTTTTTTTTAAACTTGAAATGGCAGAAATCTCTACCTTGAATCTGACTATCTTTATTCCTTTGTTACTATCTAGAATAATAACATTTTATTTGGTATTAAATGACCGTCACTTGACTTCATTTTCTTGTCTCTGCTGGGTAAAAGTATTTCTGTCCATGGTTAGGCAACTGGTGAACTCATGAAAGGTGGTAAGCAAACAAGAATTCCAGAGAAGTGCTGCCAAAAAACCATGTCCGAGAAGAGAAACATTTATAGCTGTGCTGTCAGATATGGTAGCCACTCACCACTCGGAAAACGAACATTGGAAGTGTGACCAGTGTGACTGAGGAACTAAATTCTAAATTTTCTTGAATTTTACTTGAAATATACACAGGTAGATAGTGCCATCATGGTGAAACAGCACAGCACGAGGGGAAAAAATTAACACAGGTGAGAAACTCAGGCTTATTTAAATTGTGATTCCTCTCACCTAGAGATCTTTCTAGAGCTCTTCACTTCTAAAACTTCAGACATGTTGTGATTTGTTTCGTCAACGAAGGTCCTTCATTTATAGGCTCTCTCTAAATTTCTTTGCTCCAAGTTTTGGAATTTAAAGGCACAAGGCTCCTTTGCAGTATTCCTTCTTTTAGGTATGCTAGTTCATTCCTTTTCTGGCCTGACCACACTGCATCCTTCCCCGTATTTCGGAGATTCACAGGGGCAAGCACATAGGAAATAGGTAAGGAGGGTTGTGTCAACACAGACCATCCTCATCTTGCAAGAGGCCGGCTTACAAAGGTGCGTCTATGACATGCAGTTTTGAATTTTAGGCTTTTTCCCATTGACTCAGGGTACAGGAGCAATCTAAACTTGTTTAAAGCCAGATGCAAGTGAAGTTATATTTGCTAGACAAAAATAAGTGAAAAACCCTAAAGTTGCAATTTGAATACAAGTGTACACTAAAAAAAAATTTTCACAGTTTTCTATTTAGGGTGAGAGATAAAGAAATAGGGAGGCACAGTTGTGCATAATTTCCTTAAGAGTGGGGGAAGGGGAATACAATGTGGAGCTGTTTGTCCAGAAGGGAAATGCACCAGGGACTCTGTGACCTATGGACACTTGTTTGTCCTCTTCTGGGGGGTCAAGGATTACTAGTATTATACTTAGCTTCCAGAAACCAAATAATAATGGAATTTCCGTAGACTCTTCTGGAGAGATGGAGGTAGTCTAGATTTGTGTCTCTGAAGTCAATTACAGTTAGAAATTATAGAAGCTTTTACATGTAGGAGTTCTATGACTTCACTCAATTTCTTAGGATTATTAGTATACTCTCCTTTCTGTCATATCTTTTCATTGATAAATGAAAGATTCTAGGAGGCTTGCCACCCCGCTGACACCTGTAATTCATCTCACTTGGACCTGGTGTGAGAGAGACCTGGAAAGATGCAACGTTCAGTCAGCCAGAGGGGTGGGCCTACTGATTTTCATGGTCTGATTCAAGCTGGCGTTAGCCCGTGACGGTTTCCTAGAATGCTACTAGCATGTTCAGAGAGAAAAATGATAGCTTAAACAAAAACTTAGAGACAGATAGATTTTTCCTCAAACCAATTTTCCTAACACCAATTTGTCTAAAATGGAACTTCCTTTGAGAATTTTGATATTCATTCAGGCATCACTCTTCTCCCATACTTTTGAGATTGCACATTTTCAAAAACATTTTGATCAGATCTACTGGGCTGACTCCTGCTTTTGGACAACATGGCCTCACAGGGGTCAGATTTATCTTCTTGACTGAAATAGTGAAAGACAAAAGACAAAATAGTGGAAACAGTGCTATTTGATGTTGGACATCAGTAGCACGAGGTAGTGGTCCCTGGGAGATGGTAAACAGGTAAGCTGAGCCTTGTAATTGCCCCAGCTTACTTACCAGAGAGAGTTTTAGGCCACCGTGCAGGAAGTGGGAACCCAAGGAAACTGATTATCATCAATTCCTAGCCACTTTGTAATCAGTCTGCATATTTTCCAGCAGGATGTTTGTCCTAGAGGTGTTTCCAGGAGGGTTTGTGCTCTGGCCATGCCCACACCCCCTTGAGCAAAGGAACGGCTCTCCCCTTCTTTCCACTTGAGGTTGCTATAGTGTGGCATGTGTGATGACGCATCTATGAATCTATCCCTCATTCTCTGGTTTTGAATTGGGCCAGAGATCAGTGTTCATGTTCAGGGAGAAAATAAAGGCATTGCTTGGCAAGGATTTTGTGCCAAAATCTTGTTCCATATTGGATAGTAATTAACTGAGCAGTCCAGATCTTTCTTGGAAGGCATAACTGCCAACAAGAAAGGAAGGCCAAAAACTCAGGTTGTGTCTTAAAAGACTAAACTGTTATTTTGGTTTTACATGAGGCTTGGTATATTTCCCGTTCTTAAATATACCATAGACCAGACTTACTACATAATTGCTGAGATGATTTTTCTGCTTTTTTCTTACAATAAATTCCAGTCGCCAAGGCTAATAGTTGTGTGTGTGTGTGTATTTTACAAACCAAAATAGCTTTTTTACTCTTTCTGTGAACTTACTGAGCGCTTACTGTGAACTAAGCTCACATTTTATATCATCTGCCCAATAGTCTGGTAGGAGAAATATTGTTACAATTTTACAGATTATGGCTCAAGGTCAAATGTTTAGTACCCATCAGAGCTAAGATTCAAATTCATCTGACCATTAGTTTATGCTCCTTTTCTTACTCTGGTTACTTTCCATTGATCAATGTTTCTTCCACTGAAGTTATTAGGCCACCTTAAATGAAGGTGAAGCTCAGAGCGTACATTGGACTCAGACCTGTATTCAATGTATCTTATTCTTGGGTAATTATTACTAAAATTGGATCTATTTTCTTAGGGCGAGTTGTCAATTAACTGCTATTAAAATTTCAGTTAGAATATATGTGAAGAATCATTTTTCCAAGTAATTAAGTAAGAGGTATCTTCTTTTTGAGAAATTGTTAGCTGCCAGCAAATATGGCTTTAGCTAATAGATTTTATTTTATTTATTTAAATTTAATTGTATTGTTGTTGTATTACATCCATCCCCTTTTTCCTCCCCTCTGTCCCCTTTCCCATCCACCCACTCCCCACTAAAGTCAATCCCACTTGTTTATGTCCATGGATCTTCCATGCTAGTTCCTTGACTAAACTCCTCCCCCTTCTCTCCTTCCCCTCCCCTCTGCCCACTGAAGGTCTATTCATTGGCTAATAGATTTTAAATTAAACTCACTGTAAGTGGCGTTTAACATTAAATAGGAGAACTCAGTTCTTATCAGAAAGATTAATATTTCTAGTCTAGAAACACATACAATTCTCACTTTCAGGTAAAAGCATTTTAGATAGAATTTTATATTAAGGTAAAAGGATTGATTGCAATCTATTAATAAAGTGTGGTTTGAAAAGGTGATTTAAAAAAATCCATTAGAAAAGCTCATGAAGAAAATAGAATTTGTTTTAGGAATTATCAGTGTATCAGTCCAATTTAAATTAGTGAATTTAGTCTTTTGGACCTATTATTAGATAAAGATCTGGCATGGGTTGAAATATAAGGAAAGCTGGAAGATAAACTTTTGGGAAGTGGCTGAATTTCATTGGTATTTTCGGCAAGTGATTAATAATTGTTGTCAGTTTTTCAAAGAATTATGGAGGAAATTAAGTGATACAATACTGTAAATATTCTTAAACCCTGTCAGATTAAAGCATCCACAAAATCCCACATAACATTCCATATTATACTTTTTCTAAGATTAAAAAAATAACTATGTTAGAATTTTAGCACTTTGGGACTATTGAACAAAAATGTTTTTGGAGTAGTCATTGGTTGTAAAAAACAACACTAAAACAGAACACTAAAACTCCCACCAATTTTCTCCTAATTAGACCCCCATTTTGAGATCTGTGTCTTACAGTTTGGATGTCTCCCCTTTCTTTTGTCATTTTAAGGATTTAAAAAAATCTAACTAGTGAAGGTACTCACTAGTTTCATTATTATTCAAATATTGCAGCCTGTGGCGAAAAGTCAAATATTACTATAAAAAGTTTATAATAATCAAGTTCCCCTCCAAGCCCAGACTCAGGAAGGAAATCACCATCAACAGTTTCCCTGTTGTCTCTGTTAAAAATTTTTAATCATTCATGTATATATATATATATTTACACAAAGAGTGCATATTCTACTTACTATTCTATGTATGTAAATGTTTGGCAATATATAAAATATGTATTACTAAATAGATTATCTTAGTAGCATCTTCACATCAGCATGTATATAGCTACTTCATTCTTTTTAATTACTGAATATTATTCTTTTATATAGGTGTATATTATTTATTTAACCAGTCCCTTATTGGCAGACAATTAAGAGTTCTTTGAGGGCTTTCCTGTAGTTTTGTTGCAATGGATATCCCTGTATGTATATCTTTGGAAATATCCAAGTATACCTGTTGGATAAATTTTTAGAAGTAGAATTTCTAAGGCCAAGAGAGTATCTGCATATTTAATTTTGATGTTGTCAAATTACCCTACAAAGAAATTTTTGCCAGTTACACTCCTATTAAAAGAGAGTATAACTGGTATCCACTCAGACTGATCTTTGTTAATTTGATAGGTGAAATAGAATGTTGTTTTACTTGGTATACCACTGATATTTAAGAAAGCTTGAGAAACTTCCATTTGTTTATTTATAAAGATTTTTATTCATTATTTTCAGAGAGAAGGGCAAGAAGGGAGGAAGAAAGGGACAGAAGTATGTTTGTCTTTCACCTGCCTCTAGCTATAGACATGGCTGGAGACCTGGCTTGCAGCCTGGTTATGTGCCCTGGCTGGGAATCAAACCAGCAACCCTTGGGTTCGCAGGCCTGTGCCAATCCACTGAGCCACACCAGCCAGGGCTCATATTTTTATCTATTAATTTTTTTCTATAAAATGCATGTTTTGCTCATATATCTTTTAAATTTTTTCTTAATTTACTTGCAACAATGCTCTCTAAATTAAGGAAATTAGGAAAATCCACTTTGTTATTACATTTTTTTGATGAAACCCATAAACATCTATGATAGTAACTGTTTAAAAACATTACCAGTAATGACTGAGGTATTCAAGTTTAATTAGCTTATGATAAGTATTGACACAATAACTTCATACTAATTTAAGTTATTGATCAAAAGAGATAATATATCATGCATCATTTGTATAGTCATATACAGTTTTCATATACTTTCAAAGTATTAACATTTATACAAAGTACAATACATATACATAAAGCATACAGGATGAGTCTTATTAAATGAATATGTGACAAATACTCATTTATCATCCCTTACAAGTTCCTTTCTTTGATCAGTTTTTACCCACCTGATCAATGCGAACTTTTCCTCTTTGGTAAAGTTTCTATTTCTACCAGAGAAGAACATGTATTCTGTTGTTGTTATTGGGTGGAGTGTTCCAAAAGAATCAATTAGGCTAAATTTGTTGATAATGTTTTTCTTTTTTTTTATCAGTTATTGAGAAAACAGCCTTAAACTCTCCATCTCTGTTCTGTGAATTAATTTTTCCATTCATGCTATCAATTTTTTCATGTATTTAAAAATTTCGTTATTAGTTACACAAATAATGAGAACTGTTACACCTCATTTATGAATTGATTTTTTATAACTAAGAAATGATCATCTTTATTCCTGATAATATTCTGTGCTCTGAAATTGACTTTGTCACACATTAAAGAAGTCAATCTGAGGTTTTTTGATAAGTGTTAGCATGGCATATCTTTTTAAGTCCTTTTTACCTATTTGTGTTCTTGTATTTAAAGTGTATTTCTTATATTCAACATAGAGTTGGGTCTTGCTTTTTTATTGAATCCAGCAATCTTAACCTGGAATGCCTTGACCTTTCACATTTAATGTGATTACTTGTATGGTTGCTTTTAAATATACCATCTTGCTCTGTATTATTTCTTCCATCTGTTATTTGTTTCTTTTTCCTTCTTTTCTGCCTTCTTTCTAATTGTATGTATATGTTTTATGACACAATTTTATGTCCTTTCTTAGCTGATTACCTTTAATCCTTTGTTTTTTATGGTGGCAATTTTAGAGTTTGTAAGTACACTTGTAACATATAATAATCTACACCGAAGTAATACCAGAACATTAGACATCTAGCATAAGAACCATGTGTCAATATACTTACACCACTCTGCCTACAGTAGAACAGCCTTATAGTAACATGCTTCCATCCCTGGCCTTGCCTCCTGCCTCTGTGTTTTTGGTATTCCATATTTCACCTCTACATGTTTAATATACTCCATAATATATTATTATAATTTTGGCTCCAAATACTTAACTATGTGTTAAAAAGTGTTATAAATTTTTCCACAAATTTTCAGTATTTACCCACTTAATTACCATTTCTGTAGTTCTTCATTTCACAATGTAGATTTGGATTTCTACCCAGTATTATTTTCTTCCTGTTTGAATGACTTCCTTCAACACTTGTACTACGTGCTGCTGGTGACCAATCCTTTAGGCTTGCATGTCTGAGAAGTCTTATTTACCTTCATTTCTCAAAGATACTTGCACTCAAAGTGTTAGGTTGATGGTGTTTTCCCATCACTGCTGTAAAGATGTTGCTCCACTGTCCTGTGACTTGCATTGTTTTCTACTAGTCTGCTGTCATCCTTATCTTTATTTCTTTGTATCTAATATGTCTGTGTTCTCTGAATACTTTTAAAAATGTTCCCTGGTTGGTGTGGCTCAGTGGATTGGCACCAGCCTGGGAACCCACAAGTCGCTGGTTCAACTCCCAGTCAGGGCACACAACCAGGTTACAAGCCAGGTCTCCAGCCAGGTCTGTAGCTGGAGGCAGGTGAAAGATAAACATGCATTGATGCTTCTGTCCCTTTCTTCCTCTCTTCCTGCCCTTCTCTCTGAAAATAATGAATAAAATCCTTTAAGAAAATGTTGTCCTTAATCACTGTTTTAAGCAATTTGATTATGATGTACATTGGTATAGTTTTCTTCATATTTCCTGTGCAGTGGGTCCATGGAGCATCTTACTCTGTGAGTTTATAGTTCTTATCTAATTTAGAAAATTCTCAGGCATTGTTTTAAAAATCCTTTTTGTGTTTCCTGCTCAGCAACTACAATTCCTCACAGGTGCTTAAAGTTATTCTTCACTGATGCTCTGTTCAGTTTTGTAGTCCTTTTCCTCTCAGATTCATTTCAAATCATTTCTATTCTAACGTCTTTGGGTTCATTACTTTTTTCTATTGTGAGTTCCATTCAGTGTACCTTTCATTTTACATATTATATTTTTATTTGTAGAATTTTGATTTGTATTTTCTTATATTTTATTACTTAACATGCTCCTCCTTTCTCTGCTTTCTTGGAAGTATGTGATGTAGTTAAACTGCCTCTTTTCATGTTCTTGCCTATTTCTGTAGGCATATGTGTTGCCTCTGAGTCTGTTTCTATTGGTCATTCCCCCCACCCCCCATATTGGAAGTATTTTTCAGCTTCTTTGGATGTCTAGTAATTAAAAATATATATTTAATTTATTTATTCTTAGATAAAGGGGAAGAGAGGAGAAAGAGAGGGAGAGAAACATTTTGAGTGATTGCCTCTCATATGCTCCCCGATCTGGAACTGAACCTGAACCTGAACCTGACCAGGAATAGAACTGCTGACCTGATTTGTGGAAACAGTGCCCAATTTTCTGAGCCACATTGGTCAGGGTGTACCAATTTTTAATTAGATATCAAACATTTTGAATGTTATCATATTTAGAACCAGGTATTTTTATATTTTTACAAGTATTCATCAGCTGTATGCTGAGACACAGGTAATATTTAGAGATGGTCTGTTTTGAGACTTGCTTTTTGTTTGGTGGGACTGGCTCAGCTTTCAGTCTAGGGTTGAAAGTGTTACCAAAGTAACACTCTTCTGAGTTTTCTACCTGATGCTCTATGAGTTGCGAGGTTTTCCACCTGAGTGCTGTATAGGGGCCCAAGATCCATAGAGTAGTTTTTTCCCTTGGGCTCAAGTGGTTTCCCCAGAGGCTTGTGCTGGTGAGTGTTCAGCAGAGGGCTTGAGGGAAGCCCTCTGAGAATTCCCCGCCTCCAACTGGGAAGCTCATTCCTTTCTGGCACTTTCCCATGTGACCTCTGGTCGCCTCACTCTGCGCTGGCTCCTAATTCTGTCTCTTCCTGACTCAGACTTTAAACATTTTAGCAAAAGAGCCAGTAAATTCCTTTTTGCCTAAACCAGATTGCAGAATTTTTATTACTTGCATTGAAAGAGTCCCCCCCGGTTTGCTGAGCTTCATGGAGCTCTTTCTTATAACATATTTTGACATATCTAGTAAGAATTCCAGCCCCACACAAAGTATCTCTGCAGGGGTCCATTAAAATAAAGTATAGTTACAGGCTTTTGTCCGCCTGATACAACAGTAATTTTAGATTATTCGAGGGATGAGTAGAGTTTCAAGATTCTTCATTCGGTAACATCTGTAATATCTCTTTTGCCATACAAAATATGTTCATAAATTCCAAGAATTAGGGCATGAACATCTTTAAAGGCCATTGTTTTGTCTACCACACCTCTCTTTCTACATCTCATTTCTTCTGTCACTCAGACTACATTTTCAAAGACTGATAACTATGGCTTAGAAATTATGTGATCTACAGACCTAATGAATAGTATCTTCTAAAATAGTGACTATTGAGCATCACAGTTAGAGAAAGGAGAAGTTGTCAAAGGGTATGGCTTTTCCAATTCTAAGGCAAATAAGTTCTGGAGATGTAATGTCCAGTATGGTGATTAAACAATACAGTTGCTTTTTTTATCATACATTGATTCAAGACAATCTGTACCTAACAAAAGAACTCACAACTAAAAAGAGTTTTACAGGAAAGAAATACTTTGCCCATATAAATGTGTCTACTATGGCAGCAGGAATTTTAGATATGCAAGAAACCAACATTAAGTTGTCTAGGCCAACTCTGTAAATGTGAGACTTTATTTGATTTATATAAAAGATTTTTGTCACTTAACCATGTAATTTGTGAGATGGCTTTATTCTAACCTGAACATCTTTTTAGAAAAGTTGAATCACAGGTAGAGATATTGATAAGAGAAAATGATATGTTGAATTTATGAGACAGTTGTTTTAGAGATTAACATGTATATAACATCTAAGAGATCCGATGTTGTGGCAAGTTTATTTTGAGTTTAAAAAGATGAGGGAAAATCTTTTTGTATGTGTTTTCTTATGGCATATACTACCAATTTTTTTCCTTTAGGGGTGCTATCTGATAAGTATGACTTCAACAAGTAAAAGTTACTAGTTATCTATAATTTGTTCAGTGTAAAGGTTGTACCTATTGTAATCTGAGTCAAAAGTGAGTGCCCCTGTTTCTTGATGAAGGAAAAAGCATTTTCCAGTTTTGGACACTCTTACTAAGATGACTGTTAGAGACTAAATTGGAATGATCCTTTTATATCGATGCATAGTCATTTATGTAGAGACCATACAAATGTTAAATCATATATGCCCATGTTTAACCTTGAAAGCCCAATGAACCATAAAAAGATGTATGGCAGTACATACATAGCCTATGTGTGTATTGGGGGAGGGTGGAGAGACACCCAAGGTCAAGAACAGGTCTCGTTACCAACATCCTCACTGGAACTGTTGGTTTAGTTTGGAGACCTGCATGGCAGTTATACTACTAAGCCATCTTTTGAATCATTTGGAATCCTCCAAATGGACTAATTTTTGAGTGGCCAAATCAGATTTGTGGGCTATTAGTTATGCTACTAATTGAACCTATGATATGACTCAATTTTCTCTGATTTTATTCATTACATTTCATTGCTGCTACTTTGTGCCTGTGTAGAAGTGTAACATTTGAGCAATATCAGGTAGCAGGGTTGGTGGATTAACCAGACAGCCTAACCAGAAGCACCAGGTTGTGCTGCTGGTGTTTCCC
Source organism: Noctilio leporinus (assembly GCA_004026585.1). Taxonomy (NCBI): domain Eukaryota; kingdom Metazoa; phylum Chordata; class Mammalia; order Chiroptera; family Noctilionidae; genus Noctilio; species Noctilio leporinus. The sequence goes on from PVIW01003684.1 coordinate 25,202, forward strand.
CTGGGCTTAGCTTTACTTTTAGTGGAGATGCCCCTGCCAAAGGATCAAATCTCTAATCATCTGGTATGGGGAGTGACACGTGAGTTATTAAAACACATAGACTTTAGAAAAGGAGAAAGGAAAAAGCTACACCCTCACTGTTGAATTAGCTCTAAAATATTAACTCCCCAGGAATTTAATGAACACAAATTGTGTAGCCTCATATTTGGTCCTAATGATGCAGAAGATATGCACTAGCATTTAACAGTATTGTGACACAGTGGACCAGATCTAGAAGAGTTTATTTTGGAGAAGCGCTGTTTTCTAACCTTAGGTTTCTGTTTAGACTTATGACCACTAGCTGGCATGTGAATGCTATTTAAACTTGGAAATGGTTTAATTTCATAATTTTTGTCTGAGATGTTTTCCAATTTATGCTCAGTGGTTTTAAACCATCAATAAAAAAGCTGACTGATAGTTGTGCATGATTTTAGTCAATGACAACATCATAGAAACGTAAAAAATTGAGTCCAAATTAAAGGAGATGATCTGAGATATGCCATTTTTGATAATTCCAGGTATTCAAATTCCATCTAATTTAGAATTTACAAGAATATTTTCTCCTAATGGACATACTGTCCATGAGCAAATATTTTAAAAGAGATAATCAGTACCCTTTGAGATATTCTTCTATGGTTGAGGAACCTTGACTATCCTGTAGGACGGACAGAAGTCTCCTCTAAGGACCTCGAAATTTGTCCTGCTGGCACTGCAAATTTAACCAATCATTGACTGGACCTCAGAGAGACCTATTTTCATAGTTAATTGTTAGCATTGAGCTCTTCCCAATTAAAATTTGACTTCCAGCAACCTGGCAACCTGCCTCTTGACTCCTTGATTCAACCATCTGTTGCTCATGCTGCTGTAATAAATAAACCTGAAATCTCAGGTTTAACCCAGTAAGAAGTGTATTTCTTGCCTTTGTCATCCTAAACAGGTGCTCTGATTGGCAGGCAGCATCTCCCAGGCAGGATTCGGACTTCATGAATCTGCAACATGTGATTTCCAAGTTGGCTGTCCTCACTAGAAGTGGTAAGAGGATGAAAGATTTTTGGTGGAGGTTTTTATGGATCAAGCCTGGAAGTGGTGCACTTCCCCTCCACTCACATACTATTGGCCCCAGCTTAGTCTGCGGCCAGATCTAACTGCAAAGGAGACTGGAAGGTATAGTATGATTTTGAATCTGAGAAGAAGAGAAATTGGGTTTGATGAATAGTTGGTCTCTGCCACAACCATACTGATCCAACTACTTTGATAGTATTTAAAAATCTCTTATTACTTTTACCTTTGTTGCATTACTTGGAATATCTCACATGTGAATTTCTTAAGTTGTTTCAAATTGTTTCAAAATACTTTTATTAAAATTATTATATATATTTTTCAAGATATATATATATATATAATGTATATAATATGTGGGTATCTATGTTCATATACACATTCATATAAACACATATGTATGTATACATATAAAACATATGTGTGTAATGGAATATTTTGGTAATTACCTTTGCCGGTTATTACAATTTTTCCTTCTAGTACTATTTATTTATCTGATTGACTCACAGATTTATTATAATCATTCTGTCATTTGAGGAGTTGAAAAGAGGCATAGACATATTGATAGATTGACTGATCAATTGATTAATACATATGGTGGAAAGCTGAACTTTCTAAAAATTATAAAAATGCAAAGACTAAACTCAAATCATTGCCTCCCTTTCCCCATATTCAACAAAGGACATATAATGGGAGAACAGTAGGAAAAAAATAATGATATACCTGTCAGTACAAAAATTGATCTGGCCTTGAATCAGAAATCTGACTGCAATAAACAAAAGGAGCAGGTTGATGGAGGTGGGTATGACGAGCTTTCAACCATAATGATGACACCGGTATCTGTATGCCAAGTCTCAGGGTGGACAGCTGCTTCTCATTATTTCTGCCAAGTAGGAGTCCAGGAGAGAGTAGAAAACATGAATGTGTTGTTCATAAAGAAACAAACTAAAATTCAAATAAACTCAGGGAGGAATTAGCTTTAGACTAACAAATGCTAAAAAGGCACAACAACCACCTGGTGTAAGAGAAACTACCTTAAAAGGGACTGTCAACATTACAAATAGCAAGAAGAACAGATAGTCTTCCCAGGAAAGAATGAAGGGAGATAGTCTTCCCAGGGAAGAATGAAGGGAGATGCTGTACTGTGGCCTGATAAGGTGAGTAATATGGAAGGATGGGTTCCAGGCAGCTGCTGCCCATTAGATGGAGGTGGTGAGAGACTCCACTGAGAGCCCTTCAGACAAAGTTATGTGAAAGTATGCACACACCAGGAACTCCACTGAAGATATTACATTGATCATGCTCCAAGTTTTATTGTGGCTAGAATGTTTTCTGGGCAAAGAGAAGAAGGCCAGGCTCGGATTATCCATATGTCTTAAACATGTAATGAAAAATTATATTAATTCCTTTACCTCCTTTGTTACTTATCCAAGAGACTAAATATGCTTCAGATTGTCTTTATAGGCCTCTACTGATTGGAATACACCTTTCTTAGCTTTTCTTTTCTATTTCAATTCTCTCTCTTATTGAAAAGAGAACCAACACTTACTGGTTGTTTATTACGTGTCAGACTTGATCTCAATGTTTTGTCTCTTGCAACCTTTCATAGAGCCCTATAAAGGAAATAATGGTAAAAATCATATTTCACAAATGAACATACTACTTTGCTTAAGATATAGTAAATGGCAGAAGCACAAAATTTATTGTATTTCTCAGTACAAAGGTCATACTGTTTTCCCTAGAAGAGATGTAAGGACCCCTGACATTGGGTTTGAGCTTGAAAGATTTTGTGTTCTTCTACCATCAATCTAGCAGCTTCTTCAACTTCCCTCCGGCTCTTGGAGGCAGTTTTGGAGCCTTGGTCGCTGTATTTCTTGCAGTCTTGGGTAAGGTACTTCACGTCACCTTTTCCAAGGGTAAAATGATGAGAGGGAATGAGTTCACATTTCTCTTCCAGCTTTGACAAATCTCTAGCCTCAAGTTCAGGATGTGTCATCCTCTCAGCTACACTTCTCTCCGGGAAGCCAGGTGATGGCCCTCTTTTATTCCCTCATTGTAGGGAACTCTTTTTTAGAGGTAAATGGGGTGAAAACTTTCTTGTTTGTTGTTACACACTCAGAAAGCCAGGTGTGATGGTGAACATCAATTTCCCATTTATCATGCGAATTCAAGCCCTTCCATCAGTCAACTCATCCATCTACAATCACCAGGAAGGCACCCCAAGTCATAGTAGGAGACTCATCCATTTTTCTAGAAAAATAAGAAATCATTCACCTTCTTTATAGACTGGCAGCTGACTAAATGCACTTACCAAACTAAAAAACTATTAAGGAAAGGAATGATATCTAACCATTGCTATAAATCTGGTTGCATAGGCAAACTTATGCCTTTCTCTATCCCTCCAACTCAGTAGGTATTTTTTGTAACACTTAACCTCATCACAGGAGCAAATCATAGGTAAACACATTAATTTCATTTACCCATTACAGGGTAGCAATTCTCCCTCTCTCTCACCAAGAATAAATATTTTTCACAATTGTGCTTGTGAACTTTCTTGACTGAAAGGCATGTCTTTCCTTTACTATAAAATCTCTCTAAACCTCATGTAAGTGATCTATTTGCCCAAACATTTATTCAGTATATTTAAATATCTATTTGATATATGTAAGGGCAAGTTACTTTTCTTGGAAATGAGAAGTTATATTTCCTTACTTACAAAATGGCCAAAATTACACAAGCTAACAGAGTTGTTACATGAAAAAAAAATAAGGAAATGCATGCAAGTGCCTCAATTCTTGAATGCAGAAATGGAACAGGTCCCTAAGAAGTTGCAGTCTGGTGAGAGAAATGAGGTCTGTTGATAAATCATCCTAAGATAAAGAAGACAGCAGCCATGTAAGAAAGAAAAGTACAGGTAAAATGCCATGAAATTTTGGAGGAGAGAGAATGCTTCTAGGATTAGAAAACACAATATTTTGCATGAGGCATTTGAACACAGGTTTTAAGGATGAATAGGATTTGAACAGGAGAAGAGAGAACATCATTGCTTTCTGAAAGTGCAACAAGCTGATCAAGCAAAAAATAAGCAATGGTTGGTTTGGCTGTAGTGCATGGTATATGAAGAGAGGAATGGGAACTAAGGTTGGAAAGGAAAGTGTGACCAAATGGATTATGCATTCAAATACCAGTCTAAGGAGCACTTTTACTCTGGCGACCAGGAGATAAGGTGATACAAGAATAGAGAGATATGCTGTACAAGAGGACAGAAAGTTCAATGTAAGACATGCTGGATTTAAGGATGGATATCAAGAGCCTTCCTATTGGTTTCTAGCAGACAAGGACTTAGAATGGTGATGCTGGAGGAGAGGTAACATGGCATGGTATAGTTCCTTGGCTATACCTTATACCAACCAACTTCCAGTATAATTTAGTAGAATAAGTCAAATTCATAAAATATTTGTAAACACATAGCTTTAGCAATTTCATCGCTACATCAATCCTTAGTCATTTAAGGACATATAGGTTGGGTACATAAGAAGTGAGAGTAGATGACAAGTTTAAGATAAAATATAAAATAAATGTATCAAAGTTATTGATAAAAAGGAGCAAGAAGTGGTATGCTGCATAGATTTTGAATTTTTAAAAAAGATTTTATTTATTATTTTCAGAGAGAGGGGAAGGGAGAGAGAGAGAGAAGCATCAATGTATGGTTGCCTTTTACCTGCCTCCAGCTACAGACCTGGTTATGTGCCCTGACTGGGAATCGAACCAGCAACCTTTGGGTTCACAGGCCGAGGCCTAACCACTGAACACCAGCCAGGGCTTAAATTTTGAATTAAATATGTAATGTGTTCATAGTAATATGGGGTGAAGGAAAACTTAATGAGCCATCAAAACAATTAAATAAAACAAGTAAATTGTAGATACAGACAAATAATAGAACAAATTATGCCTCTTAACTACATAAATGTAAAGAGTAATCTCAAGATAAAATATTACTGATATGTGAGAGGCAGTAAAATTTGAAGGGAAAAGTGAGGTGCTAACAAGTTGCTAGTTTTCGTATTTTAATGTGGTAGGTTGCCATTCACATCAAAGGATATTCTTCAGGATCAAAAAGAGAATTTTGTCAGCAAGAATTATGGAAATAGAAAATTCAAGAGAAACAGTGAAAACCTCATTACCACATCAGTGACTCTTATTTCTAGTTTATTTTCTGCAGCATGATTTTATTGATGATGACTGGTTATAAAGATTAGGAGCCATAAAAATAAGAGAAGTTGATAAAAAGAAAGGGTAACCTGAGAACTGTACTCTATGATACAGCCAAAATTGTAGAACAATATTATAATACCCTGTAACACTGAAAACTTCAAATCAATGACTCACTGCCATAAAACCTCAGAAAATAACTGTACAGTCACACAAGGAGAAACATGATTGAAAGTACCAAACTTCATCAACTCTAGGCACATTTACTAATATAAAGGGCAGAAAACTCTGCCGTTATTTCTTACAATTTGGTGCGTAACCAGAGAAAGCCTTCCCATGAAATGAAAATCAGTTACAGTGAACTTTCCAGAGGGTCAGAAAACGAAGTCAACCTAACTTGTTTTCTCACTCTTGGGACCTAAAGTCAGGAGAACTGGCTTCCACTGGCTTTCATGTTGATCTTGTGAGTAAATAATGGAAGCCAAGGCTAGTAAGATCTTCAGAGACTTTTTAAAGGTTTGAAACTTTTGACCACATCCTTCTGAAAGATACCGGTGGTTATGTGAGATTTCTGGAGACAGTGTGGTGGGCAGTAATATGACCAAATTAGTATTTTATAAAGAATTATCTGACATGTGCAGGATAACATGGAATAAGGAGAGATATGAACCAGGGAAAAAAATTAAGTTCTTATAAAGCCTGATCCAGATAGTGTTAGAGAGGATGGCCTGAGAAGTGCTTCTGAAGTCCCATGATAGGGTTAGAGGAGAAAAGGTGGAAGAATCTGGAATGGATGATACCATTGAGAGAAATAAAAAAGCATGTAAAGATAGGCAAAATGGGAATTCCAGAATTTAAATAGTGACAGGCTTGGCTTCCTGAACCAGATTCTGCAATCTTTGCCATTGGAATTTCTGAACTTCTGCAGGTAACTTCACTCACACCCACTCCCTGAGACCAATCCAGAGCTGAAGTAGGGAAGAACTGGTAAAGAAAATAATAATTTAGACAGCATCAAGTCAGCTTCCCTGCTATTGACTTCGTTAATTGACTTATGCTCAGCATCACTCAGGATTTGAGTCCTTTTTATCCTTTAAGACGTTGCAGCAGCCACCAGAGACCTGGCTAGTTATGCCGCATGTCCTCAGTCATCATGCTTACACACCCTACCTGTTGTTGATAACCACTGGAGTTAGCTTTGGGGTAAGGCTGCAACAATGGAGAGCCTTAAACACGATGGAACTTTATTTTTCTTTAAAATAACAGTCTAGAGAAAAATGGTCCAGGCTGCTCTTTGCACTCACTTAGGGACCTAGGCCTGGTTCCTTTATGTTAATTATCTAATTAACACCTCCCAGGATGCTGCTCTTGATGGTGCCACTGAAACACCCCTTGCCCAGCTATCCTTCTAACCTGCAAAAAGGGGAAAGAGCAGAAATCAGGCAGCAATTCCTTTTGAAGCAAGTAATGTGGAATTTGCACATATAATTTTCATTCACATTTTACTGGAAAGAAATGGAATTAGTCCTATTATCACAATTAGCCACAAGGAAGGCTATGAAAAGTGGAGCTGGGCAATGCTTGCTGAAAATCTGTTACTGTGATTAAGGGAAACAAACTTGGAAGGATTATTTAGTACTTGGCCCCATGCACTCTGACATTAGTAGTTTGGCCTCATTCATCTCATTCCATAGTTAAGTATTTATTAAGAGCAACAATATTCAAAAAGAAAATAGCAATTATATTCATTAAAAAATACCACTATTACAGGAATGTCACCCTACAAACACCTGGGTATGAAAATGAGCCTATTTCCTACTCTCTTTTGATTGGTACACATTTATTTGAAGCTATCGAATTTGTAGTCGCTGATCTGCAGTTTCCAGCATAGGGAATTTTGTTACTGATTATTGCGAAAATTGAAGCCTTAGTGCAGGAGTGGTAACTTCACAACAAATAAGCTGCTATTCCTCTCTGCTCAGGGCAGAGGTTGCTTGTGAGCAGTCACACTTTTCCATGGAGCGCACAGCCTCTGGACCCTTACTGCACGTAGTCATCCCGGCAGTCCCTGCTCCTTCACTGGGGTTGGCATGGAGATGAACACAATGTGCCATCCCCTAGTGCTTGGAGACCATATGGGTTTCAGGAATCATTATTGATTTGCTGTTGCTTACTTAAGGCCTTCCACTGATAGTTACAGGCACCTTTTTGTTTTTTTCTCTTTTGAATTTCAGACATTCTTTTGGCAAACTTCGGGGGGAACCTTTCTTTCTTTCTTTCTTTCGTTCTTTCTTTCTTTCTTTCTTCTTTTTAAGAGATGCTCCAAATTCTCCAGGATCTCCTCAGCCAAGTTGGTCTCTGGACATGACTAACTAGGGAAGACTGGGACACGTTATTGGCAGATGGTATCCACAGTAGGCTTGTTTCTCCAGTGTTTTATCAGAAAGAATGCAGCAATGCTAGGAATTTTGTATTCAGAAGGCTGTACAGACTACAGGAATGGTTGTGTTTGTGACAGAAAGAAGCACTCTCACAGACCTTAGGTTTGCAGGGCCGCTGCTTTCCCACAGAATTCTCCCTATAATTGACCAGAAGTCCTCAGCTAACATAAGGAATGTGCATCCATATTCAATTGGCTCTTGAGCTCCTGGACAGATGAAAAAAGAAGGAAATAAGGCCTCAAAGAATTTTTTTTTCAAAACAAAACCCTGAGATACTGAACATGCTAGCTTGCTATGGTTGTATTGCCAGCAACAAGTTTTCAGCTTTGGAGGATTTTTCAGAAAAGAAATCCCTTTCTGAAGCAAAGATGCATTCTTTTATAGTGGAAAAATAACATTGTTTTTAACTCTCATTTCAAAAAATATTAAAGCTTCTCCCCACCTCAATTATTATTATTATTATTATTATTATTATTATTATTTGTACTATTTTAGACTCTGGATATGACCAATCACTAGAGGTTATTCCCTTATGTTGAATTGTGTCCAAAGAGATTTATAAATGACCATGTAAAATGGTTGAATTAAGATATCAATGATTATAATATCAGCTGGGAAGTAACCTGATAATTACTTGAATGTCTGGAGCAGCTTATTTGAATACAAGGAGCTCTATGTGAGTGAACAGTTAGTTGAGAAGTGAGCTGGAGTAGAGGTAATTTTTAAGATCATCTAGGTAGGTAATGTCAAATTTTTTAGAGTCTACTATACATAGGAATAGTTGGAAGAAAAAATTAGTGTGATGCAGCCTCTTATTTTCTCCATTTAATGTACTTAAGGGAAAAAAACAAAGTGAAGGGCAAGGACTGACAGCTTGGTAGCAACCTTAAACATCCCTAACTAATGGTAGTTTTGAGAAGTATGTGAAACGAATCTTTTATCCTCAGCATCTGTATAGCATTTGTCATATAGCATGTATTAAATAAATATTTGCTGAACTAATTTCTTAATAACCATGCTAAAGGAAATTGCAGAGCCCGCTCAACATCATTCCTATGCAAGAAACTAACAACTTAGAGCCTTGCAGAAGCATCAAAAGATGACACATTTTGGAAGAAAAGAAATGGAAGACATGTACTGAAATATTAACTCAGGTCTGAAACTGTCATTTACTATCTGAGGAAAATAACGGAATACAGCAAATATAGCCAGGACATGCTTATTATCATAAAGTCTGGGAATTCGAGCCCTATAGAGAAAAGGTTGACAACAAGAGTATAAATGAGTTGGAGAGAAGAACTAAGAAGATGCTAAAAGGCTTAACATGAAAAATAGTTTATAAAAGACAAGTTATGTTAATTGGAGTTAGAGAAGGTTTAGTAAAAAATGACACTGACTGAATATTTATGCAGAATATCCATATAAGAAGTTAACCAAAGGTCTGGGGAGATTTAAGAAGGGAGGAAACATCATAATAAGAATTATAATACAATTTATGTATACAACAAATTACTTTTTAATGGAACACTTCTACAGACTTTATCTTATTTAAACTTTACAACCATCCTGTGAAGTAGACTAATAATTATTTGCATTCATGGCTAGTAACACATATTGAGCAGTTTCTTTATGCTAAGAAACTTTACCTATTTATATAATTTAATTGGAGTCAGAGTGCCTGATTCAAATGTCACTTCTCTACATAGAAGATAGGAGGCTTGGACAAGTTACTTAATATCTTTAGGTCTCAATAAGTGCAGCCATTTTGCTCTTACATTCAGGTTTATAACAATGTTTTAGTCAGTGACAGACCACAGATTTGACAGGTCCCCTTAAGATTATAATGGTAAGGTATATTCTCCATTTTAACAAATGTAAACAAATATTCAACATATTTATTTAACTTTCTTCTTATTTTCTTTTTTAATTTAGTTACTTTATTGCTTGTCTGTTGTATACATTTTTTTCTACCCTGTGTTTCACTTAGTATATTGGATATATTTTGCTAAGTGAAATAAGCCAGCTGGTGAAAGACAAAGACCATATTATCTCGCTTATATGTGGAATCTAATGAACAAAATGAAAACGGAAACACGGATATATGGAACAAACTAACAGCTGTCAGGGGTAGATGAGGACTGATTGAAAGGGGGTGAAAGGATTATCCAAAGAACATGGATACATGACTCATGGACATGGACAACCATGTGGAAATTAACTGAGGAGGGCACTGAATGAAGGTGGGCAAAGGGAGAAAAAGCAGGGACAACTATAATTGCATAAACAATAAAATAAAATTGAAAAATATAAAAATATTCCTTATCATTTTTTCTAGCTGTATAGTACTCTATTGAGTATATGTATGATGGTTTACATTGAAACAAGGCAATAAATAGCTTTACCCATGCAATTTTTTTGTATGTTGCCAATATAGCTTCAGGCTATATTTTCAGACAAAGGAAAATTCATTTGTAAATTTTTAATGACTGAAAATTTTCCACATTTGGGAAACTACATAAACATACAGATTCAAGACCTTAGGAAACCCCACACGGTGAACTTGAAGAATTCTGTGCCAACATACATTGTAATCCAACTGCTGAAAATTGAAGACAAGGGAAACTCTTGAAGGCAGCAATAGAAAAACAATACCTTACCTATAGGAGAAAAATAATTCAAATGAGAATATGTGTCAGCCAAGGCAAAAAGCTGACCAGGGCACTTCAGGCTCATGGAATTGTTTGTGCCAAAAAGAGGAAAATGGGAGGGAAGAGCACATTTGGAGACCGGCAAGCAGTTTATTATGAACAGGATGTGTGGCACTTGGGGAGAGCCAAGGATCTGAAGAAGAAACAGCGCCATTTCTACAGCCATTCAGTGGAAACAAGTTTACTTGCCCAAGCTATATGCTGGCTTATGTTTCTTCCTCCCCAAAACAAGTTGTATCACTGTGATTTCATAATAAATAATGAGAAATATAACACATTTTCCCCTTTTTTATTCTTCATGTCATTCACCTTTAATTATCCTTCTGTGTGTTCAAGATTATAATAGAAGAAAGAGGACAGAATAGACTAGGTGGAAACTGAGAAGTCAATTTTAAGCTATTTATTAAATAATGAGTAAAGTCACCATTAAAAACAAATATGGCGGGCCCTGGCCGGTGGCTCAGTGGATTGGCACCAGCCTGTGAACCCAAAGGTTGCTGGTTTGATTCCCAGACAGGGCACATAACCAGGTTGGAAGTCGGGTCTCCAGTCAGTTCCCTAGCCAGAGGCAGATGAAAGGCAACCATACATTGATGCTTTTCTTCCTTTCTTCTTCCCTCTCTGCCCTTCTCTCTGAAAATAATGAATAAAATCTTAAAAAACAAAACAAAACAAATATAGCAACTTCTAAAAAGCACTGATCTTGTAGGAAGGAAAACATCCCATTAGGGATGGAACCACGCAAGGTGCTGGATGGCGGGCTTTGTTGGAGGCTCCCGAGGTCACCCCCCAGACACTGAGTATGAAACCATAAGAAATTCACTACTAATCCCCATTTTTACTTCCACATCCAGATTATATTCAAATGATTGGAGGACTGACCTATAAGTGTAGGAAAAAGAATGAGACTACTGTTTTTGTCAGTATGGGTCAAATATTTCATTAATCCATTTACCCATTTACTTACCATATATTTGTTAAGCATTCTTCTAAATACAGGAGATTTTGAAAAGTTAAAAGCAATGAAAAAATATTGGCCACAGAAGAGTTTCAGAATTTTTGCATGTAAAAAATAAAATGGAAACACAAGATGTTTAAGAAACTGAAGAAAATGTTTGCCAAAAATAAAAAAGATAAATGGTTAATATTCTTAAAGTACAAAGAGCTTATATAACTTTACAATGGAAAAACTGGTATAAAACTAAAAGATAATTCAGAGGAGAAATATAAGTGGTTTGTAAATACATAAACTGTGATGTTCATTCTTAGCATTAATCAAAATGCCTTTTTACAATTAAGGAAATAAAATACATGTACACTGTTGTCTTTGGTGAGCAAATATATGCATACACAAAGTTCAGATTTTTGGAAAGTCTTTTTGTAGTATGAATCAAGATAAAAAATGTTTAGATAATGAAAAAAATATAATAAAGATTAAATTTTAAAAATAAAATATGAAAAAAATATTTAATAACTTTGTTCTTAAGAATTTGTCATAAGAAAATAATAAAAAGGCAAAGAATTATATATATGAATGTTTGTTAAGGTATTTGAATAAAAAATGTTCAAAGTAAACTCATTTGAGACAGTGATAAATAATAGTACATTCACAAATTAGACTATTACAGACATTGAAAATAACATTTTGAAGACTGACATGATAAAATTCTTAAAACTACTAATATGAAATAAAGTCAGGAAACATATATGTATCAAATTTGATAATATTATGCATATTTTTATGTTATTGTAAGTAAGTTTCTGTATTAAAAATTTTTTCTACAATAAAGATATTTTAGTTTTGTAATTAAAAATCAGTTTCAATTTTAATGTAATTATATAGCAGCTCATTCAGGAATTACATTTCAAAATTAATTTTTTCTAAGATTGTTTTAGTAACTGAATATAATGTGTTTCTTTATATAAAATTATTAATTCACAATTATGTATTTATTTATTATCTATTTGTTGAATATCTTTCTTCCCTAGTAAAATGTCAGCTTCTACTATTATATCTGTAGTGCAGGTCTACACAACAGAACTTTCTTCCATGAAGGGAATTTTCTGTATTTATACTGTCCAAGATTGTAACCACTGACCACATGTGACTGAGTACTTGGAATGTGACCAGTTCAGTGCAACTGAAGAATAATTATTTATTTTATTTTAACTAATTTAAATGTAAATTTTTATACTCACACACACTTTACTTGACAGTGCAATTTAAGAGCTCAGAATAGAGCCAGGGAAATAGTGTTATGGGGTAAACTGGGCCTGTTCACGTGGTGCCCAGGTGTATGACCCAATAATTAGTGCTGAGGAAAACATGTCTTTATTTATAATATTCCAATCTTGGGGGTGCAGGTGAGGTGGAGATCATATCAGCTCGGAGCCCAGTTCGCCCATGATACCCAGCATCTTCCCTTGCTCCCCAAAAGGCTATAAACCAAAACCAAGCCCAATAGTTGTCCATCCCTTATCTGTCTGCTCTCTCCTTCAGCCTCTGTATAATACAGAGTCCAGAAAAGCATGTGCTAAGAGAAGGTCCTCTCTATCTGCCCCAAATTTCCAAGGGTCTAGGTACTGTAGAGTCTGGGTCTGCAGAGTTCTTGGTGGCTCAGGAGTCAGCTGGAGTGGGCACCATGAAAGCAGCAACGGGCCTGCTTCTCACTAGCCCTGCTTCTCACTAGCCCAGGCCTCATGGCTGGATCCTGCCTACAAACCGCTTGGCTGCTTGACTCTTTCTCACTTGGCTGTTGTAACATCCTTCTACATCCTGGTACCTTACTTCCTGCTTCTCCCTTTCAAGGTTGCCTGCCCTTTTTTAATCCTGGAAGTCACTACACTTTTGCTTAGGACAGTAGCACAGCTATTATCTAGCTACCAGTTTGCCATAGATATGCAAAGTACGTCAAAAGCTGTATTTTTTCCTTCCCTCATTCCCTCAACTGTGGGCTGTGGGGAAGATCTGTACACCGGTCAATAGTAGGTGCTAAATAAACACTTGTATAGTGTTTGGAAAGGTAAGTGGAATTATTTGATGATTGTGGTGGTGTTTTATGTTAAAGCTACTGGTCTAAGTTTACAGTAGACTATGAAGGACGTAGATGGATTTTCTAGCTTGAGCCTTCTGTATCAGATACCAGTGAATATAAGACATAGTGTCTTTGTTTTGTTTTGTTTTCAGTGCATACCCATGAACTCTTGAAATGCATCCAACAGACATGTACTGCATGAAGTTGTGCCAGGTATCTTGTTAGATTGAAGAGCTCCAAGTATAATGCAGCTTTAGTCTCCTCCCGCCAGAAGTTCAGAAACCAACAGAGGCAAGACATAGACATATGGAAAGAGATTACAAAATGTGATGAGTACAAAAATGAAAATATAAAAATAGGATTCCAAGGAGGGAGAGAGAGAGAGTCTTATATGTGTACATTTGGAAGCAGTTGATACTGAGAGGTGGGGACTCCTATTTATTCTTTACATTCTGCTTTGCAATTCACCCTGGCCCTCGTTTATTCTGTAAGACATCCAGGGATCATAGTCAGAGCTTGAAGATTTGATCTATATCTGCCTTTGATTTGGGACAATTTGTTTGTAGGTTTACATAATGGGCTCAAGTATCCCTACCCTGTAGATTTCATGAATTAAAAAAAAAAAAAATAAAAGTTAAAATGAGATCTTGGCTGATCTAGTCCCATACAAAATGTAAAGCCCTATGACAGTGTCAGGAATTTCTCTCTTATTAATCTATACCAGGTAAAGGGGCGGGAAAGCAAGCTCTTATTCTAGAAACCTTGGCTGACTAAGTGGCAGACCGATGCATAAATAATAAGCAGAGCAAGCTCCCTGGAATGTGTCTAGGCTTGAGGGAAATATCTGATTTAGTATTCCAAAGGATCTCCTTTGCAAAATGTACTACCAGGGACTACTGGCACAAGTGGTGTCACATTACAGAAGCCTGGTTGTAAGATGAAAGATAAAAGATGGCAAATTTAGTGTGTAAGGGTGGTATCAGGAAGAGCACCTCAGATGTTAGTGTTAGATCTACATTTGATATCAATAGATCTCAAGAAGAAAAGCAAAAGGTCTTTTCCTATTTAATTAAGGATAGAAATTTCTAAGTTATGACTTGAAGCTCATCGATTTGATATAAAATATTACATTTGTGAAATACCTTAGAGCTTGAAAATGTACTTTTAAAAAGATTTTTCCTTTATCCTAAAAAAAGAAAAGAATAAATAAGACTCAAATGCCAAACACTGTGTTAGGCACTACCACACCCCATTTTATAATTAAAATAATGAAAGACCTCTGGAGGTTAAGTGACTTGTGTAAGGCCATACAATAAACCCAATAAATAGGAAAGGATTTCTTACCTGAAGTCCAGCTATTTTCATCATGCTATAGAAAATAGGTGTTAATGACTGACTTCACCGCAGAATGAAGTGAAATCGCAATTTAGCAGGAGGAAAGTCTAGCTTGGACAAGCTGTATTGCCAACACTGTGGTCTGGCACAGATCTATTTATGAATCGTTTATTTTTTATTTAAAAAAAAATTTTTATTACTTTTAGAGAGAGGGGAAGGGATAGAGGCAGAGAGGGAGAGAGACATCAATGTATGGTTGCCTTTCATCTGACTCCAGCTACGGACCTGGTTGGAGACCTGGCTTGCAACCTGGTTATGTGCTCTGGCTGGGAATTGAACCAGCGACCTTTGGATTCTCAGGCCAGCTCCTTATCTACTGTGCCACCAGCCAGGGGTCTATTCACGAATCGTTTAATTGGGTTAATATTCAAAATTAACTCAAGTTTTTCAGTGAATTAAATTGGAAAGTAAACATAGACTAGAGCTTTACCTAGTCAACTTTGAACCTCATTCAGGGCTGTCAGGCCAGGAGAGATTGCTTAACTTTCCCACAGGCAAACTCACTTTCCTGCAAAGATTGGAGACTTTGCTGACTAGTTCTGAGAACTTGCTTTAAAATAGGAGTTCCCCAGGCAGCCTTAGGGAACCTGCTATCCCTTGAAATCCTTTTATCAAAGGTAACTTTTGCCTAAAGCTCTATCTTGTAAAAGGCAAAGCAAGTTGGTGGCAATTATCCTAGTGATTCAAGCAAGGGAAATGCATTTGTCTTGCACTACCTGACTTTTCAGGCAAAAACCTCTCAGAGGATATAGCCTTTGCATTTCTATGGTGCAGAGAATCAAAATTAAAATGCAGATTCTTATTCAGAAGGTTTGGGGCAGGGGTGGAGATTCTGCATTTCTCACAGGCTGCCAGGGGACACTGAACCTAGTCCCTGGACCATACACAGGGCAGCAAAGTTTCAGAGCACCCAGTTGCCAGTAAAAATGTGCCCCTATTCTCCACTTTGCCATCTTTGAAGAAGAGAGTCTCAGAATTAAGGCGCATTCATATCACCCAAGGAACTTGGAAAGAATGCAATCTGGTTTGGTAGACTTGGGTAGGGTCCCGGAATCTGCTTTTCTGACAAGCACCCCAGCTGTTCCTAGGGGCCATTCTTTAAAAAATCTTGCTTTAGAAAAAAAGGAAGCATAGTTGTGATCCAAGGTACCTGGAAATGCTCAATGGGGCCAGTACATAGCCTTTGGAACATCCACTGAGACGTTTCTTCAAGTGGAGGACAGTATAAAATTCAACGAAAGAATTTCAATCTAAAGGTTCAGTGCAATAATATTTATATGGGCTTCTGAGTTGCCCAGCAGGGAAAAGGAACCTCAAATCTCTGATTGCACCCCTTATAATTTTATTCTGAAGGACCTGAGGCATGACTGAAGTAGGAGCAAAGGGGGTTGATAATAACTGGCCCTGGAGACAGCAGGAAAAGGGGATTTAGAAATAACCCCTAGAAAGTCAGGCACCCGCATGAGAAGAGGACACGGGTAGCCCCATAGCCAAAATTGAGTCATATATATATTTTTGTATTTAGAAACTTGTTCTGTGAAAACTTACCAGAAAAGTCTCTGTGTATCTACAGACATAGGTCACTTTGAGAGATTTGTGTTTTGGCGGTGAAGAATTGACTGTAACATAGCAATATAAAAGTGGGTAAAGTTGATCTATGGTGCAGTTATGTCATCTACGAGCTCCTACTCACTTTGCTTAGATGGCCCACTGGGGAAGACAGCAATGACATGGTCCCAGCTGCTTCTCCTGAACAACGCGAAGACAAGGTGATGGAGAAAAATGAAGTGGGGCTGGAAGGGCAGTGACTTAGAACCCAAAGGATGAGTTGCCGTCTTGACTCAGCCATGAAGTGGCTGCGGCATCTTGTACCATCACTTCCCTGGGTCTTTGTGTCCTTTGTCACATAGGAGAATAGCATGAAACTAGATTGAAAATAAGGTTCCATTTAGCTTGTGAGTTCTGTGTTTTCATTATTGCAGCAATTATTTTTTTTCCTCACTAATGCCATGATGAGCAGAGAACAGCTGGGGGAGAACTCATAAACATTCACTGAAGAATTCATCACATGGTGCGTCTATGACAGTTCTGTGTGTAGAGTTAAATATCTACTTTCCAATTTCATTGTAGCAAAGTTTTATGTTCTGAAATGCCTTATATCTGAGGACTTCTATTTTCATTTCTTTTCTTTCTGAGGTAGTCATTGCCACAGACAGTATTTCTGATTTCCTAAACCATTGAAGTCTCACATCTAAAATAAATTGATGAAACTTGGCTCCTTTTTACAATTAACTTTTAATTAATCTATTGCATACGGGTTTTGGTTTGTTTATTTGAACTATTTACATAATTTTGTGTTTTAAAAAAACTTTTATTAATAGAACGATAATTAGTAAAATCTTCCAATTCTGGAGCTTGGGAGTTAAACTTAAAGAAAAGATTTGGAAATATATATTCTCCAAGGCTAAAGTTCACCTTTTTTGTAAAGATTGCCCTGATTCCTTTAAATTGTAACTAATTGTTTATTTCTCTTTGATCTATATATTACTGCTTTTTCCTCTATTATCCTTTAGTGTATGTCCTGGTGTAAATAAGCAACTTTATATCATAAATGTATATATATATATGATATAAATTTATACCACACATTGAAATGATTGAGTAGATTAAAATCTGTACTGAAACCAGAGTCCTTGGTAGAGAGCTCTCTGTTGGACCAAACAATTTTCATAGGAGAAGGAATGTCTAAGAAAAGTTTGAAATCCCCGGGGAAGGAGCTAAGCAAGTAGAAAGGAGGAATTTTTCCACACTGCAGTCCTGGGTAGCCTGCATGGCCACAGTCCAGTTCCAGCCCTGAATCACCAAGTCTGTAAGCTGAAGAGAGCTAATTAACCTCCCTGATTTCCAGTTTTCTCAACTATCACATGGAGGGATACTACCAAGCTCCTAGGATGGATATGATATACATGTAAAATTCAATAGAGGGATGCAGTCATTATATGCTAAAATGATAGAAGTGACATTGAAGGGAAGCCCAGCTGACAGCCGAGTGGGGTTTGGTTCAATCTACTGACAGGTGGCACAGAGGCACAGACCATGGATATAAAGTCAAAGAACAAATTTGAGTGAGAGTGAAGCCTAACTTGGGAATTAAGTGCTGTGCGGCATTTTCTAAAGTTAACTGTTTTTAAATACTTTCAATCTCTTGCTCTTAGGGTGTGTCAGTCTTGGTGGGAACGCAGGAGCGCAGCGAAGAGTCAGAGACACTAGTAGGAGAAGCAAGAAGGTTTATTGGAGGCAAGTGGGGAAAGAGAGGAATGAGCCTACTCTAGAAATCAGTGCACCCTAAAGGAGTGGGGTTGTGCTTTTAAGCCTAAAATCTGCACCAGTTACTATGGTTACAGGGCTCTGGTTACTATAGCCAAAGTGCAATGGAGCATAGAGTTCTGGTCACCACAATCACAGAGTTAGGGTGAGGGTGGTAGATCTAATTCCTATTGGCCCTTTTGGGGTAGCATCTAGTAATCAATTGGCCCTTATTGGGGTGGCATCTAGTAATCAATTCCTTATCGGTGGGGTTGATGGAAAGTCCCCAGGAACTATGTAGGATGGACCTAGCTGCTTTGTTTTTAATGTCTGGCCCCCAAGAGAGAACAGATCGTTGGCACTTGCTGCATTGTTCGCTTCATCTGGCCAGTTACAGCATATCCTGGTTCCCACACAACTAATATCCGGGTTCCCACAGGGTGCTTCATTTGTCTTAAAGACACGAGATTTAGGAACTGCTGCCTGATTATTATGCTTTGTAACATGCATTCAATAGAGGGGAGGAAACTCAATAAAAGGGAATAGAATAATTTGTAGCCTTTCTTTCTCCAAGGCATAAACTACTTATTTTGAAACACACAATTATTAAAATTATAATTGTCTACTGGCAGGTAGAAAATTGGAAGCAAAGAAATGACTTTATAAAAGAATGGTTACTCTCTGGATAATTATTATTCTTTTGAGCAGTTTGTACTACTTAGTGGCCTTCAGAGAAACAAATCAATAACTGTTATTTAGAGCTCCCCTACAGCTTCCAGTGCTTTAGGAGCCTTTTCTCTATCAGTGACCCTGTAATTTCATCAATATGGTATCATTAGCACTCCACAGCTAGCAATTAACCTTTATTCAACAAGCCCAGTTATAGCTTTAGGAAAAAAACTGCCAGTCACATGGAATATGCTCAGATTTCAGGAGCATAGCTAGTTCTATTTAAGGTAGATGAAACAGCTGTTAAAGTTATAGTTAGAGTAAGTATTGATTTGCAAGAACCAATTTCCTGTTTTTAAAGCAATCTGAGGAACCAAGAGGATATCTGTTATCAGTCATTTTAAATCTTGGTAAGAAGTAAAGTGCTCCCCAATAGGGGCACTGTAACATTCTGGGTTCCTGCAGAGCTAATTAACCATACCTCCATTTTAGATTCCAAAATGCACATTAGTATTTCACTAGTAACACTGCTGTATTGGTAGGGTGCTTTCACGCAATGACTTCAAATGATCTTCACATCACTGGGACTTGGTGATAATTATGTTCTTTATTCTGGTTAGAAACTTAAGCTCACAGAGATTAAGTGACCCATTTTTTTTTCTCCCACAGCTATTCAGTAACTAGTAACAAAGCCCTAGTCATTTAAACTCATTCTCATGAACGCTTTTGAGCAAAAACTTATTCCTAGTTCCTTGCCGCAGATCTACCAGTAAATTTCTCAATAACCTTGAAAGTTGCCTACCTGGTCCTCAATGTCTTCAACTGTAAAATCAGCTGTAATAATGGGGTCGGTGCAACGGACTCTCAGTTCATTTCTAGATGTGAGATCCATGATTCTAGGCATCTCCAAATTAACTATGTATCTAAGCAAGAGTACTTTAGTGTTAATTATTGATGAAATTACGCCATAATGTCCTAGTTATTGTCCTATGGTATGTTTTGTGAGAGTGATGATGTTTTTAGTAATATGAGCACTCTAAACAAAGCATTTGTCTTTTAATCTTTGCGAAGAGTATTTTGGTGACTCCTTTTTAAAAAATTGTATGCATGCTTTACAGATTGCATATACAATAACATTAACCATTAATTTCCCCCAAGATCTAAAAAATTGCTTTTGACGTGTATTAGAAGAAACTGGAATGATTTAAATAGTCAAAACAAAATAACAAAGAACTGGATGGAATAGTGACTCATCCATGTTGTTTATATTAATGTGAATTGTCTGGATGTACTGTACATATCATTAGTGAAGGAGAAGATTCCAGAGATAGGTCTACAAATAATCTATGTATTAGATAAAGCAGTTTAAGTAGAAGAAAAGATGCCCATTTTAATTTGTCATGGACTAAATTAAATATAGAAAAAAGAATAAGCTTTTGTTAAGAAGATTAATTTTTTGTTTATTATACAGGGATATTTGTTGGTCTCAAAGATTAAAATTGACTACAGTCCAGTGGAGAAACAGGTGACTTATTTTAATCCAGATAAACACTTGCAAAGAGAGAGAGAGAGAAAAAAAAAAAAAACCCAACAACCTAAGAAATAAATGAAAAACCATGAAGAATTATTCTTGGATTGCTTAGCTCTTAAAGAAAACTTCTATAAACGTTGCTCCTCTATCACTTTAAAGTTGAACTCAGGGGGAGTGAAATTCTCTTCAATTGCCTGTTCTTATAGCCATAATATTTGAAAAGGGTTTAAAAGGAACAGAAGAGGTCTAGTAAAAAGTCCAGTATATATACATATATATACCTACATCATATCACACATATACGATGGGGAAAAAGTTACTTTACAGTTGTAAGTATGTAAAACAGAGTTTATTCTGAGGTTATTATTAATTATTCTGTCACTTTCCATATAAATAACTGTAAACCTACCTTTGCCCACTCTGTACACACACACAAACTCACTTTGTATGTGTGTCTATGTGCAGTTCTTTATTTAATAAGAATCTCGTCATGAATTTACCATACCACAGTTAAAAGTAGAACCAATGTGGTTGAACAGGGAGCCTAGAACTCCTTGCTCCCTTGTTTCCAGTGGAGGTTACTGAATTACAACTGTTTGAAAGCCAGTGACTTAGTCCTTGTAATTTTCTCTTTATATATGAAGAAACTGAAGCCCAGACATGTTAAAATAGCTGACCCAATCCCAGTCTGTCACTCACCACCTGGAGCTGGGATGCCTCCAAAGCCCAGTGAAAAGATGATGACAAATTTTTCCCTTTGGATATCCAGAGTCTTGCTTTTTAGTCACAGCTGTGTTACTGATCTGGGTCTGTGACCTTGAGCAAGTCAGCTGAGTTCTTTGAATTTTTGCCTTCTTGTCCTACAGACGGTGAAGATGCTAGGAATTATTAAAATAGACAAGAGAAGAGCAGATCATCTACAGGACACTTTTATTTCCACAAGGATGACTCCAGCTGAAATCCTCCATAAATCTCCAATTCTTTTCACTGCAAATGACACAAAAGCACTAGAAAGAACTCCAAAGAAAGCAAAAACCAAGAGAGACCCACTGTTTTCTGGGTATCTACATGGGAAAGTCCTTAAATACAGGATGGAACATTGGTAGTAGAATAATGTGTGTTTTACTATTGTAATCCTTAAAAAAATATGTTCAGGGTTGTATCACTAACAGCAGAGAAATAGGAATGCATTAATCCTTCTCCCTCTATCATTAACCTAGTATATAATGTGATGTGGCTAGTGGCAAACACAAACATTAATTGGAGTGTCATATTTTAGATAAGAATATAACTTTTAGAAATTCCCTTTTCTATTATGCCTATTTTTTTGTACTTAAAGTTGTAAGGTAGTTTTAGTAGAAAATTATTTAGTAGAAAATCCACTTAGCTACACTGCAGAACCATGAGGAAGATGGAAAGGAGGTATAGAGATGTAGATAATTTTAAAGCATCTCTTAATTATACGATTAAATGTATTCATGGAGGCCAGAGTGGTACATACAACATTTTTTCCATGGCTAGTCCAATGGATTGTTCTATGCTAGTGGGGCACTAATACACATTGCGCAATATTCTTATAAAATTTAATCAAAAGGATAAACTATATAAATGCCAAAAAGTGATAAAATACAAAGGAAAACACTGAGAGAAGAAAGAGAAAAGAACCACAAGACTAACAGAAAAGTAAACATGAAACATTTCCAAACTCAAGTTATAAGGCTAGTATTACCCTGATACCAAAGTCAGATAAAGATACCACAAGAGAGGAAAACTGTAGGCCAGTATCTCTGATGAATACAGATGCAAAAGCCTGCAGAAAAAATATGAACCAACCAAATCCAATAACACATTAAAGGATCATATACATGACCAAGTGAGTTTATCCCTGGGATACAAAGTTTGACCTATAAAAATAAATTAATATGATATACCACATTAATGGAATAAAGGATTAAAATGACATGATTTCTCAAAAGATGTAGAAAACTATTTGACAAAATTCAGCATCCTTTCATTGTAAAAATACTCAGCAAACTAGAAATAGGAAGACATTACTTCAATATAATAAAGACCATATATAAAAATCCTACAACAAATACTCCATGGTGTATCACAAAGCTTTTAAGATCAGAAAGTAGGGAAGGATTTCCACTCTTATTATTTATATTTAGCATAATACTGGGAGTCATCCTAACTATAGCAATTAGGACAAAATAAAAATAAAAATAAAATCAGGCATCAAAATCAGAAAGAAAAAAGTAATGTTACCATAATCTTATATATAAAAAGCACTGAAGATTTCATTTGAAACATTGTAAGAAGTAATAAGTAAATTCAGTAAAGTTAAGGATACAAAATCAACACAGAAAAACCAGCTGTGTGCTTATACACTAACAATGCACTATCTGAAAAGGAAATTAGGAAAACAATCTCATTTACAATAGCTCCAAAAGGAAGAAAATGTGAAGGAATAAACAACTAAGGAAGTGAAAGACTTATGTGCTGAAAACTATAAAACATTGAATAAAGAAATTAAACAAGACACAAACAAATGGAAAGACACCTCATGCTCATGGACAGGAGCCTTAGTATGTTAAGATATACAAATTTCCCAAAGTTGTCTATAGATTCAATGTAATTTCTGTCAAAATCTCAATGGCATGTACTACAGAAATAGAAAAAATAATTATGAAATTTATATGGAACCACAAAAGACAGAAAATAGCCAAATCAGTCTTAAAAATAAAGTTGCGACCTGATACTTCCTGATTTAAAAATATGTCAGAAAGATGCAGTAATCAAAACAGTATGGTCTGGGCTAAACATCCACATATAGACCAATGGAACAGAACAGGGAACCCAGAAATTAGTCCATGCGTATATAGTCAATTGGTCTTCAACAAAAACTTGATGGGAAAAAGATAGTCTCTTCAACAAATGGCATTGAGAAACTGAATAATTACATGCAAAAGAATTAAATTGGACCCTTATATTACCCTCTACATAAATGTCAAGTAAAAAGACTTACACGTAAAACCTAAACCTAAAACTCCTTGAGTAAAACAGGAAAAAACTTCATGACATTATTTTGGAAATAATTTCATGGATATGATAGGAGTTAATCTTTGAAATACAGAAAAGAACTTCTATAACCTAATATCAAAAAACTAATAACTTATTTGTTAATTATATATGTTATTGCTTTCTATAGTATTTTGGCACTTAAAAAAAGATTTTATTCATTATTTTTAGAGAGGGGAAAAGAGAGAGGCAGAAAGGGAGAGAGATATTAATCTATGGTTGCCTTTCACCTGCCTCCAGCCACAGGTGAAAGGCTGGAGACCTTGCTTGCAACCTGGTTATGTGCCCTGGCTGGAAGGCACTGTTTTATATCTATTGTTTAATCTCTGATTTTATTTATTACTTTTTTGATATTTTTTGGTTAATAATCAGTCTATTAGACCTTCATCTTGTCATATTGTCAAGACCTTTATTTTGTCTCAGGCTTCAAGTACATTGATCAATTAATAGTGATAATAGCAGAAATACTAGCTTTATTACAAAATGTAATTAGAAAGAATTATAATGTTTTACCATTGTATGTGACTATTACAATAGGATTCTTGTATATGATCTTTATGAAGCTATGGAAGTATCCTTTTACCACCTACCAAGACTTGTATTATTATCAAGAATAGGAGTTGAATTTTATCAAGTGCTTTTTAAGCGTCTATTGAGATAAACAATATATCTTCCCTCTGATATCTGCTAAAGTAGTGAATGTTATTAATAGATAAGCATATTTAATCCTATGCATTCTGAGATGTCCCCTTTGTCATGAGTATCATTATTAATATATTGTTAGCTTACTGAAAGAATTATTGTGATTTTGAAAACTTATTATTGAGTTTGAGCTTCATTAAGGTATTCTGATTCTGATCATATCACTTAGTTTTCATTAATTTTAATTTCCTCAAGTGTAATTTGAGTACATTCTACCCAATTCACAAAGTAGCTGTTAGGATTAGACAAAATTGCAGAAGTCTTATAGAGTAAAATTAAGTTATATACATATTACTTATTACTTATGGTATTCAAGAGAACTGAAAGAATAATCTTATAACCTCTGGATAAGTAAACATCCACAGAGCTCCTAGTGTATTGTTAATGAGGATAAACTAAGTGCATTGCATTACTGCTTACTGTAATTTTTTTTTCCAGGGGGGCATTGGCTACATCCATTGAACAAATGAGGAGTCCAAAGCACACAGATGGTTAGATTTTTGAAAAACTTCACCAACATTAGACATACTATTATGGCTTTATCAGTGCTGATTCCTGGTTAGTAGCTTAGGCTACTTTAAGAATAATAACTATTTTGATGGATAGAAAGAAAATGGCCCAAGGGACAATATCTTGAAGATTGTCCACTAGATGGCATTCTGAGCCTATCAGAATTGTTTGTACTAGGTATTTATTCACCAGCTAAATACTAATTAGTTAAAGAAAGATATTAGTAAACGAAAATTACTGAAAGGAGTACTTTCTATTTATCTTGTTTATTTGACTATAATCTACAGGTAGCAATAACATAAAACCAATCTAGCTGACGTGAGAGCAATCATCTCTGTGAGAAAAATAATAAAGCTGTGTCAAGGACAGGATATACTCTCACAACAACAAAGAGCCAGTAAGAAATTTTATCAGAAAAAGTGAAACATGTTTTTGTTCTCTATTGAATTGCTTTACCTCTTTGTGAGATAAGTGGATTCCAAAGGAGCTTAGATAAGTATATCAATGACAGGCTTGAACATGGCTTGGAAAGGAAACTGGGTAGGATGGCAATGCGGAAGCAATTTCAGGTTTAACTTAGAGGGCTACCTATCCTGTCATCTCTCTGGGGCTGCGTTTGGGAACTGAACACTTAGATGGATGGAATTTTAGATAGTAATAACAACAAATACTATCATGATTATTAATTCTTGGGTTAATCCTTATTATGTCTTATGACAAAAAATAACTAAATTGAGAGCCAGGGTTTTTCTGATGGGGACATCCTGCACACACACTAGTTTTCCTGTTCTATTCTTTTTCCTTTAATCACATTTATCCTCTCCACATGTCCCCACCTTTACTCACTCTTATAGTAAATTTAAGAATGAAACACTTTTATATCTTTTTAAACCCTTGAGAGAGAAAGAACACTTTCAAATTGGTAGCCCAACTGTTCAGAGTAAAATCAAGTGGTTTTTGGGTGCAATTTGGCATCATGTGGGAATATTGTCTTTAACACACATATTTATGTCATCAGCTATAAGCACAACAAGTGCTTCTGGTCCTCTGTCATACTTTGAATGTTTATTATCATGTGCTTGAAGCCATTCCCTAATAGGTATTAAAGGAAACTCTTTACAACTACAAAATAGTAATCCTTTTACCAGCAGTTATTTTTAAATCATTTTTTAAAAGAGACTTTATTTATTATTTTTAGAGAGAGAGGGGAAAGGAGAGAGGCAGAGAGGGAGAGAGACATCAATGTATGGTTGCCTTTCACCTGTCTTTAGCCACAGATCTGGCTGGAGACCTGGCTTGCAACCTGGTTATGTGCCCTGGCTGGGGAATCGAACCAGTGACCTTTGGGTTCGCAGGCCTGCACCTTATCCACTGTGCCACCAGCCAGGACTTTAAATCATTTTTACAAATAGATATATCTGATAAGAAAGAGACTAATTTTCAATAGGCAGCAAGTTTTGGAAAAAAAGAAGAAATATCCCAAAGTTGTAGTGTGTGATAAATCCCATTAATTAGAGGCAAGAAATGATAGAAAAGCTTATGGATGTCAGGCATCTTAAGGAAATATGTTTTTCTCTGTAGTTTTCCTGTGTGAAAAATTTTGCTTTAAGTTTTACTTCACAGTTGGGGGGACTTCTGTCTTCTTAGTTAATCAGTAGATGGTCAGTATTTAAGACATGCCACTCTTCTGAAATCAATCAAAGTTCAAGTAGAACATTCTTAGTCCTGTTACCTAGTTTCCAAGTGTTGAATCATGCTGACTAAGGGGCAATGGTTCAGGGAGGAAGGAGAAAGGATTCCTGTCCTTACACAAGTCATGTGAATAGCAACAGCTTCATTTTAGAACTGGAGAGCTCTCTAGGCCCCCTGTGTCAGATTCTTCCAACCAACAGGAGAGAGAGAAGTTTGAACTGCCCATTTACTTCAGCCGGCGAAAAATGTTTGGAATGTTATTTGCGTAACTGTGACCTCAATTCAGCAACCTGTCCAGGCAGGTGAGAGACTGAATCTACCATCCGGTAGGTAGAAGTCTCAGGGTGTACTTTTCACATTTCAATTACAGGAATGCTTAATATGGGATTATATTCTCATCTACCCAGGTTAGGCTGTAAGGTAATGTAATGCTTTTTTAAAAAATCAACAATTATAACAGAATGCTTTCAATCTAATAAATATTGACCCTTCTCAGAAGTAATCAATTTTGTTCTTTGAGAATAGATTTGAATTATGAAATGGTTGAGATGTAGGTAATGTGAAGCCAGTGCAGAAGGGAATCACTTAAAAAGCTGAATAAATAGAAAGATTGAAGCTATGGGGCTCAATCTTGTTTGACAAATAGGAGTTTCTTTTGATTGTTCAGAATTTTCCCTGTCTGTGGTGAGAATGGCTTGAAATAGAGTTGTTATATGTGATATGATAATATGTGCTTTTCTTTCAAATAAGACATTTCATGGAAAAATAATTCAGTAACTTTGATAGTCAACTTGATAGACCTTTAAGACTCATACATATAATTGGACACATTGGTCTAAAGAACTAAGACTTATAGTCACATTTCATTATAAAGAATTCCAAAGATCATCTGACTTTATGCAATTTATTCTGGAATTTCATTGTTTTCTTTTTAAAATGCTCTAGTAATGTATTTGGGGATTTTTTAAATTAAAGTGAAATTTGCCTTATTGTTTTCATTTAGGATAATTGGATTTGCCTTATAGGAAACAGTCAAAAAGAACTTAAATGCAACCTATACTAGGTTAAGGTTTACAGAGAATTAACTTAATTCAGACTATCTTCTGTAGACAGGGTCCCACCATTTGGACTAACCCTGCAAAATGAGAGGACTGGATTAGGTAGAAAAGGAAAGTTTCCTGACAAAACTCTGAGCCTCTGTGTTACATAGCAGGCTAATCAGAGAGCTTAAGTTCAATGCTGCCCATTTTCAGAAGTGAAGAATGACTGCTTCACTGGAGAGTCACCATGGTCACTGTTTATAAATTTCAAGCAAAGCTTGTTATTTATAAAGGCTTGGAACTTGGCTGATTAAAATATTAGTAAAGGCTACCAGAGGAGACATAAAGGAAAGTTTTCCTTGTTGATAGATGCAAATTACAGCAAGTCATGGTGTAGCTTTGAGCTTTATGTCACCTATACAAGTATATATCATATATGCAATAAGATATATACTTGTGCTGGCATATACATGTGCATATGACATATATATGTAAATATGGCATATATTATCTATATGAAAGAATATTTGAAATTTTAAAAAAGTTTTTATTTAAACATTTTTTTACAAGATTTTATTATTTTTAGAGAAGAGCAGGGAGGGAGGAAGAAAGGGAGAGAAATGTTTGGTTGCCTTTCACCTGTCTCTAGCTGGGGACCTGGCTGGAGACCTAACTTGCAACCTGGTTATGTTCCCTAACTAGGAATTGAACCAGTGACCCTTGGGTTCCCAGGCTGGCACCAATCCACTGTGCTACACCAGTCAGGGGTGAAAAAGTTTCTTTCCAAAGAAGTATTTTTATAAATTTGGAAAAGATTTTCTTGCTCCACAATTCTGTCTTTCTGTTCTTATTCAAAATATTCTACTATTTAAGAAAGTGACCAAAATGTGATTGCCTTCCTCATCAAAGAAAATTAGATCATTCACATTATAAGCTTCTTTACCTTCACCAAGTCAAACAAAATTAGTCTCCCATTTTATTCTAAAATTAAGAACCTTCAGGAGCAGGAATAAAGAGACAACTACAAAGACGTGTTCTGGAAAGAATTCTGAAATGTGGGATCCAGTCCCAACTTTGGTTTAGAGCAGCTGGTGCCTTCGTGCAAACCACAGGATCTCTTTGGACTCAGTTTTCTGGTCTGTAACATGGAGTTGAACCAGAGATTCTAAGGCAGTTGGTAGAGGCTTTGAAGGAGAAGAGTTCCTTGAATTATCTCCAGAGCCTACTGCAGTGCACAATTAGGCTGCCAAATTTATCAAATAAAAATAGGATATGCAGTTAAATTTGGATTTCAGATAAATGATGAATATGCTTTAAGTACCAATGTGCCCTACATATTTATTTGACAATCCTACACATAATAGGAAACCAAAGTTTGTTGTGAGATGAGTGTATATCATCAAGCCTCTACTGCTGGGAATTTTATTTTTTATTTAAAAAAAGATTTTATTTATTATTTCTAGAGAGAGGGGAAGGGAGAGAGGCAGAGGAAGAAAGGCATCCATGCATGGTTGCCTTTCACCTGCCTCTAGCCATGGACCTGGCTGGAGACCTGGCTTGCAACCTGGTTATGTGAGCTGGCTGGGGAATCAAACCAGTGACCTTTAGGTTCACAGACCGGCGCCTTATCCACGTGCCACCAGCCAGGGCCATCCTGCTGGGAATTTTAGATAGAGAATGTGAAGTGATAAGGACGTGTGTTTTAAGAGTTTTTTAGCTGTACCACATGGGGAGTCTCTTTCTCTTTTTACATGCGTTATTAGCCTTGATTGGAGCACACTTTAGTTTCTGATAAGAACTGTTATAGCAAACGGAATGCTTTTGGCTGTAAGTAAAGTATACCTCAATTAAAATAGCTCAAATGATAAGTTGATGAATTTACATAACAAGAGGTCTGGAGCTAAGATGAAGTCAATAAGAACCCAGGTATCTTTATAATCTTTCTGTGGGAACATCTTCATTGTGTTGGCTTTCATCTTCAGGTTTGTTCCTATACTTGTAAAATTGCTGGTGATCTCCATGTATCATGTCTTGATATAAATATATTCAGAGAACATGTCTCTTTCACTGGAGGGAACATTTTTCTTTGAGATTTCTACCCCTAGAATAGTTTCTCTTCAAAATCGTTGGCCAGAATTGGGTCACATGCCCATGTATCCCCGGCAAAGGAGGCTGGAATGCAAATTTCATGTGTTTTCCCTCTTCTTTGGTGAAAGACAGGTTCTGTTAATAATAAAGGAAGTGGCAGGAAATCAACATGGTAGAAGCAACTAGAGGCATCCATAACCATGACATCTAGGCTAATCCATTCTCTTCAAATGGCATCAGTGCACAGGTGGTGGACCAGTTTGAAGGAGTGGAGAAACTTCACAACTTTTGGAGGCAGTTTCTTTGAAGGCCTTTATGTATTAAACCCTGTCCAAAGCCAAGTAGACATCTTTGTTGGTCTCCACATAGCCCTTTAAACGTAGCCCTTTAGACAGAATGATGAGAGCTTGAAAAGTACACCACTGCATCCCGATATGCCCGGGACAAAAATAAAAAATAAGAAAATTTGAAGGAGCCTTTTTTCTTTTTTCTCATTATCCACCCTAGTTTTTTATGCCCACCATTTGGCACAAAGTCCCATTGAATACATGCACAAAAACTCTCAGAAGACCTGACAGAATTTTCATATCATAGGGAGATTTTCTTTTCTGTTGGAATCCATCCAGGTGTACTTCCATTGTTAAGTGCTCTATTAGAAGGAAGGTAATACAGATAATAACTTTCTTTTGATGCCCCTGACTACTCAAGATTCTTAAAATGCTTTGTACACTTGTTTTAACCTCTGGTCATCATTTGGATTAGGAGAAGCAGAGCAACATCTTTCAGTGTGGAGAATTCTTAACTAGCTTCAAGACCCACACAAGAGTGTTGGCCCAGATTTTCATAGATGTTACATGCTTTTGCTCACCATGTAAATGGTGAATGTAAATGAGGCGTGTAACAGGGGTAAATTCTTTCACAGTGCTCCTAAAGCTCAAATATTAAAGTATATTTCCCCAAGCTTATATAAAATTTCAAGTGGTGTACAAAATATGTTTAAAATGCTCCATAAGGAGAAGAGAAAGAAAACTAGCATTTCATGAAGAGCTTTGCTATTTCAGACACAATGCTAGATGTCTGACATCTTTGATTTATGTAATCTTGAAAGCAACTTTTTGAGTTATTTTATGGATTATTGATTTATCCACAGTCATATAATCTAATGAACATCAGAGACAAAATGAGAATTATTGCCAAAGACTACTCCTGCAAAGAAAGATATGTGAAGTTTTTAAGAATACATGCTTGCTAAGGTAGTTTTTTTCTTAGTTTGTATCTTTGCCTATTAAAATAGAATTTCTGTTTAGGGTTGAATTTCAGAGCAGACTTTAAACCCCAAACAGCACTTGTGATCATTAGCAGGATATCCATCAGAGATATGTTCTTGAGAAAGATTTGCACATTTTCTCCTGCACACCGGCAAGGATCGGCACATTCCCTGGAATCTACTTCACTACACATTCCAAGCATAGCAAATCAATCATTAATTATTCTCCGGAAGACTGTTCAAAGTTCCCTTCCTTCTTCGGGTGATATGATAGAACAGGGAAAAACAAAGACACATTGGTTCCTTAATAGTCATGGCAGTATTTGATCCAAAATCCCAATTTTTAAAAGATTTTCTAAACTCTACGCGGCTTCATCATTTCCCAAGAGTAAATCAGCTGAAGACTATGGATTTTTTTTGTACTGAGGAATCAAGTAGCTATTGAAGTTTCCTAACCTAACTAAGTAATTTGATTTGTAGCACAAAATGGCATAGTCTTAGAATCTTGAGCTGTGTGCTAAATTCTCAAAAAGGCTCAGAGGTATGCATAAGAGTTTGTGAGATTATTTGAGAAAAGGGTTGGAGTTTTGAGGAGGCCTGCTTGAGAGAACACTTTAAATAAAATTAGACAATAAACTCCAGTTACCCTTGGAAAAAGAGGAAAGAAAGAATTCGAAAATGAAAATTCAGTCCAATACAGAAAACACTGCCTAAAGATTCTCTTACTAAATGTGTGGCTTTTTCTCTTTCTGTTTCACAGTAACTTGGACATAGTAAGCATTTAATTGATTGCTTTATGCTTGAAGATTTATTAATTAAACAATCATTTGTTTAATAATTTCGATTCAACAATCCATTGCTGAATATCATCTATGTGTCAGACAGGGGCAGAAATAAAACTGTAAATTGGGATGGATAGAAGGTAGAAGGTGTCACTGCAAAAAACAGCCAAGTGAGAAAACTGAAGAAAAAAAAGATAGGAACAAATTCTAAGGCATTCATTCTTAAGACTGACTCATGAGTGCCAGGCCATCCTCTTACTGCCCCACCCACTTATTCTTTGTATCGAACAGTGAGGCCCAAATTGCTTGAAAATTCTGCTCACTTACAAAATGAAGCATCTACCATTTTTTTTTTTTTTTTTTTTTGCTCATTCAACAATGTGCAAAGAACCTGAGAAATATGTTTTTGAATAGAACTAATAATAAGAAGTATTAAAAAGGGTGTAAGTCAAAGATCTCAGGCCCGGGTATGGATTTCAACTTTGCTGCCCTACAGAGATGGCTTCAGATTATATTATTTTAAAACTTTAGTTGACTCTTTGAGCTCTTTTGCTTAGATAAATGCCTTTCAG
Source organism: Noctilio leporinus (assembly GCA_004026585.1). Lineage (NCBI taxonomy): Eukaryota > Metazoa > Chordata > Mammalia > Chiroptera > Noctilionidae > Noctilio > Noctilio leporinus. The sequence goes on from PVIW01003684.1 coordinate 57,331, forward strand.
AATCTAACCTGAGCCAAAGGAAAACTTCCAGTGACAATTCCATAGCTGCAGGAAGCATTCTTTGCCACTCCCAGGGTTCCTATCTTGACCCTTCTCTTGTCTATTACTGATTTGTTTCTAAATTCAGAGGAGCCAGAGCATGATGAATTTTTATTCTGACACCCCAACACTACCCACAATTGCAGATAGGGTAGGCCTAGGGCAGGCCTGCCCACTTTTGCCATCAGTGTCAGGTTAACTTAGAAAAGAAAAATCCTTCTCTGATCTGAAATGGAGATCATTGAAAGTGTGCAAAAACTGGGCTCATACTCTGGTTCATTAAGGAGAATCTTGGCTTGTGAAACTGAAAGGAGAGCTTTCTTAATGGCTCATGAAACCAGGAAGAAAGCTGACCCTAAAAATACTAAATATATGCATGAAAACTGAACACCACATTGCCCCAATATTCAGAAAACTGATGAAAACATGTTCAGTTTTAATCCTAGGGTTGGCCTCTTACAGACACACCGAATCTCAAATAAGTACAGGCCTCATCTCTGAATCTTTTTAAATGAACATTTCGCCAAACAGCTGGTAAACAGGTTTCCCTGACATCCCTTATAGAAATCCTTATATCTGCTCAACAAAAACATATTGAGGGACCCTTTGTGAAGTGACTTTGAAAGGCCATTTAGCCCACTGTGTCAACTGCTGTGTCACAGCCCATGAATGCATTCAGATGTCTCATCGTCCTTTCAAAGATTCCCTATGATCAGGCCTTTCTCAATTAGTCTAACCTTATCACTAATTTCTTCAGTAGGTTTAGTGATCATTCTCCTTGCTCCTACAATATTATGCAAATATGTAACACTCATAACATGAAAAGCATAATGCATAATGCTAGACTTGCTGTTATAATAATGAGTTTACATCAGTCAGAAAGAGACTAACTTAGTCTCTTAAATTTTTTTTTTTTTTAAAGGATTTTTTATTCATTGTTTTTAGAGAGAAGGGCAGAGAGGGAAGAAGACAGGGAAAGAAATATCAATGTATGGTTGCCTTTCACCTGCCTCCTGCCACAGATCTGGCTGGAGACCTGGCTTGCAACCTGGTTATGTGCCCTGGCTGGGAATCGATCCAGCAACTTTTGGGTTTGCAGGCCAGCGCCAATCCACTGAGCCACTAGCCAGGGCCTTAATCTCTAATTTAAAACAACACACCAAAAACATTTTAAGGATTCTAGAAAAGAAGCATCACCATTTTCACCCATTCTCCTGAATAGTCTTTGAGTTTTAAATCTTGCATCTATTTTCTCTGTTTTCTTAACCAAAGTATATCCTACTCTGGGAACCAATTACCCAAGGGTAAGATTTTGATTTGTGTTTCTTTCTTTTTTTTTCCCCAGTGTATTTCTCTGATTGTCCCTATTCATTTGCCTTAGCTTCTAATACCCATACAATGCAAAGAGCTCACTATGTTCCTTAATGGATGCATATGTGTGCATATGGTACATATCTTGAAACAGTTTTTAACTTCATATAACCATGCAGTCAGCTGCTGGTTTCTACTGCTTCTGGAAGCCTTGCCAGACCATCTGCACACCCTCTAATTATACTTTCTGACCAGAGGGCAACTGGCAGGAATTCAATATGTTATGATCATATTCAACAGAATTTCAGGATTCCAATGCCCTAGCTCAGAAGCTTTACCAGCTGGCCTGCAACAGGAGACAGCGGTTAACAAGGCTTCCCCTTCAGTGGCAGTGATGCTTCTCTGAGTCAGCAAATGCTGTTGACACCTAAGAGTCACAGAGCTCAGACCCTACACAAATATCAATCATCAGCTGGTTAGACCAATAGAACAGGGTAAAACAGTAACAAGAAAGGTTTTCTAGGTGCTGGATGTACTTTCTTGTGATTAGGGGGAGTTTTTGTGATGGGATTTGGGATAATGTGAATGATTGGATTAGTGAACTAGCTGTAGCCTTAAGGATTCCCCACCAGAAGAAAATGCTCACTGGATCGAAGGAAACAAGCTAGTCCACACCAGGGGTATGATTTACATTCAACCACAGATTAAGAGTTACCCTCCTACAATTCTTCATTCCTGCCCTTTCAGCCTAAATGTCCTCCTATCAGAAAGAAGCACACCACTTGTCTCCCTAGATAGCCTTCCCCCATAAAGGATGTTTGGGGGGAAAGGGCATGCACATATCATACACACACATTGTTGTTCCTCTTGTTGCAGAAGAGCGTTTGCCCTAGGAGAGATTTTGCATCATTTCGAATGGACCTTCATGCCTTTGTTTTGTGAGCAGAGTGGCAGATGGCGTGGAATGTGTGGGCATGCACAAGAGCAAGGAAAACAAAGTTGACATGGAATGGGTCCCTCATTATATGAGACTGGTAAGGGAACTGATGTTGTTCAGAAAATTTGAGTTAACATTCCTGAGATTAGTAGTTATATGTAGAAATAAGTGTTGAACTGGCTTTCCTTTGTTAATTTTAAAATCATCTTCATTGAGATGTGTGTATATTTGTATAATATGTTGCATTCATTTAAAGTGCACAACTCAATGTATACACCTGTGTAATTACAATCATGATAGAAAATATTTCTAATCACCCTTCAAAATTTCTTCTTGCTTTTTTCTGTTCCTCCACCGTTAGGCCCATTCAATAATGAACTAGGGATTTTTTTAAATCACAGCTTTTGTTGCATTTTTTTAGACTTTTATATAAATAGAATCATACTCTTATGTCTGGCATCTTGCATTCAACATAATGATTTTGACATTCATTGATTTTGTTGTATATATTAGTAGTTTCTTTTGATTGTGAAATAATATTTTTTTGTATGAATGCATCACATTTTATTTATCTGTCACCTGTTGGGGAACATCTGGATTGTTTTAATTTTTGGTAATTGTGCATAAAGCTGCTGTAACTATTTGTGTACAAGTCTTTGTGTAGACATATGTTTTCACTTCTTGTCTGTAAATGCTTGGGAGTAGAATGTCTGGGTCATATGTTTAACTTTTTAAGAAATTATCAAACAGTTTTTTCAAAGTTATTGAACCATATTACATAGCCACCAGGGATATAGGAGAGTTCAAGTTGCTCAGCATCCTCATCTATATTTGATATTACCAATCTTTTTCATTACAGTCATTTTAATGGATGCATGGTGATATCTCACTGCAGTACTAATTTTCATTTCCCTGATGACTACCATGATTCACATCTTTAAATGTTATTTGTATATGTTGTTAGTTAAATGTCCAAATCTTTTGCCTAATTTTATTTAATTATTTGTCTTTTCATTATTGAGTTGTAAGAGTATCTACATATTCTGGGTCCAAGTCCTTTGTTGAATATATGCTTTGTAAATATTTTCCCCATTCTTTTGGTTGTCTTTTAATTTATTTATGTCTCTCAAACAGCAAACTTTTTTTATTTTGATAAATTCTGATTTATTGATGCTTTCTTTTAATATAGCTCATAAATTTGTTGTTCTATTTAAGAAATCTTTAGCACAAAAAGTTGATAGAATTCTTCCATTGTTTTCTTTTAGAAATTTTATAATATTAGCCTTTACACTTTAATTTTGAGTTAATTTTTAATAGAGTTTAGGTTGGCATTAACATTTTTTGCATATGAGTATTTGACTAGTCTAGTACCACTGAATTTCTTTACCATCTTTATTGAACATTAATTAGCCATATATATACGATTTTTTCTTGACTTTATTCTGTTTCATTGTTCCTTATATCTATCTTTATGTCAATTCTACACTAGCTTGATTTTTATAGACAGTGTAAGTTCTTACACTATCAAGTTCCATCTTGTTTTTCAAAATTGTTTTGGCTATTCTAGAATCATCAACTTTCCAAATAAAATTTTAACTCAGCTTGTCAATCTCAATGAAAATACCTGGTGGAATTTTGGCTGAGATTGCTTTGAATTCATCTATCAATGTGAATAGAATTGGTATCTTAACAATTCAAACTTTTAGTAAACCTATGAATTCCAATGAACTATCAATTAGAATCATCCAATGAAACTACAAACATGGTTTATTTCTTCACTTATGTGATTCTTCATTAATTTATTTCAGCAATATTCTGCAGTTTTCAATAAAGAGTTCTCAGTTACCTTTTGTCAAATGTATTCCTAAGAGTTTTTTATTTTTAGATATTCTTCCAAGTAAAATTTTTGAAATTTAATTCCCAATAGTTTATTGCTAATATATAAAAATACAATTGATTTTGGGGTATTAACTTGGTACACTTTATTCAACCTTGCTAAATTTACATATTAATTCTAGTTAGTTATGTAGCTTCTTCGGTATTTTCAACATAAGTACTCGTGTCATTGGCAAATACAGTCCAATTTTCTTCTTCCTTTCTGTCTTTATTTGCTTTTGGTATGAAGCAAATGAAGACAGAAAGATTTAGTCTTTTCCCTCCCTCCCTTATTTCCATTTTAGTTTCATCTGTTTTCCCCACCTTATTCCCATTTTATTGTTTCATAGTCAGTTTTTACTGTTGCTCATTAAAACCTTGTCATGGTGAAATATAGTAGATATTTCAAACTGTTGATCATCAAGGGTCAGGAAAATAAGTGATTGATTAAAGAAAAAGGGATACTCTGAAGGTATATATTTAGCTAGAAGCAAGGCTGTAATTACAGCATTGTTCTGCAAGCAGGTTGCTGATGGGGTCAGTCATATTGCTGATGAGGTATTTTTGAACTGGTTTGAAGAGAGGAGAAAATGTGTTAGAGCCATCAATGGACACTATTAGCTACAGCTGGACACACTATAGGCTTAAACTACTAGTTCTTTTCCAGTGAGGGAGCCAATGTCAGCCATTGGCAAACCTGCCAATCAGGTCCCAGTTCCTCCTCTGCGTGTCCATCCCCCACAAGCTGGAAAAGTGGTCTTGGTCTCCCTGCCTCTCTTCTCAAACAGAGTCATTTGCACTTCCCAGAGACTTCTCTTTTTTCAAGGCCAAGCTCTCAGTAAAGATCTGAACCCTTTTCCGTGATTAAATTCTGCCCTGTCCCCACATGTCGCCCATTGCTATGTTTTAACAAGATGTGTCTAAAGATGTCTTCAGTCTCAAACAAATGAAATGATAACAATACCAATCCATATGAAGGGAAGAGAATAGCATTTATCAGCCCTGGCTGGTGGCACAGTGGATAAAGCACTGGCCATCGAACCCAAAGGTCACTGGTTCGGTTCCCCAGCCAGGGCACATAACCAGGTGTCAAGCCAGGTCTCCAGCCAGGTCCATGGCTGGAGGCAGGTGAAAGCAACCATACATGGATGTTTCTCTTCGTCTATGCCTCTCTCCCTTCCTCTCTCTCTGGAAATAATAAACAAAATCTTAAAAAAAAAAAGCATTTATTGAACATCTCTATGATGCCCTCGAGGTGTTATTTAATCGTAATAAGATCTCAAATAAGATTTATATCCTCATTATAGATGAAAGGACTGGGGTTTGAAAGGTTAAGCCTGTTGTTCAAGGCCATATAAAACTGGAAAATAAATTGAACCTCCGTCTGAGTTGGAAGTACAGGCTTATTTCATCGCCTTCTTCTGACTCTCCAGTATTACTGAACACTTCCATTGTATAATGTAGTTGCAGACTCGTCCCTCACTCTAAAATACTGGATCTTACATTTCTTGTTTGCAGGAGTGTGTTCACCATTATACTCCCAGGCCTCCTGCATCGGGCATGGCAAATAACAGATTTGCAGTGCTAGCTTGCTGAATTGATTTAAATAGCAACAGAACCGTGTTTCCATTTGTTTTTATTTATTCATCCATTAAACAATACTTTTCTAAAGTTAGGCATATAGATCTAGAGTGGGAGTCAAATAAGTAAATAAGCAATGAACTTTATACAGTGATGCAAACTGTGATAAAGGAATGAATGACATTCAATGCCAAGAATGATGCAACGTAAAGAAGGAAGATATTCCAGACAGAGGTGTAGTCATGTGCAAAGTTGGAAGTAAGAGAGAGAATGACACCTTCAAAAAGAAGTTAAGTAGCTCATGATGGTTAGGGTATAGAATGTGAGCCACAGAATAGCAAGAGCTGGCAGACAATGAAATAGTTGCCACCAAAGATATATAATGCACAGAGGGCAGGATCAGATTTTCTTATTTAGAAAGATCATTCTGGCTTCTTTGTGCAACATAATTGAAGGGGTGCAGGACACCTTCTGGGAAATAATCACTAAACTCTAGGTGAAAGATAATTGTGGCCTAAGCTATGGGATTCGGAAAGGTATGTAGATTTGAAAGATAATAAAAGTAAATTTAATAAAATTTGAAGACTGATTAATTTGGGGAGAGTTAGAGAAAGAATGGATGAGGATAATTCTTGGGATTTGGATTTGGGGAAATGGTAGACAGCAGTGTCATGTAATGTGTTCTTCAACCTCTGTTGAAGCCTCTGTCTGCAGAAGAGTATCTTCAGTGAACATCACCTCAAACAATGTGCTAAAACCACAAATTCATCATAGTTATTTCATTACATTATAAGCCTCCTTTTAATCTGCCACTTTTTTTTTTTTTTTTTTTTATAGCACAAAGGCTGAAAACCTCGTGTTCACCATTGGTTCCTCCTCTCAACCCTCCCTCTGCTTTCACTTAGTCATCAATCATTTCTTCCCCATCCCTCTGGGATCTGTCCTGTCCTTCCATTCCCACTGTTGTAACTCTAGTCTGAGTCCTTATCACTTCATGCCTGAACTATTTCCTAGCTAAAAGAGTTTCCGAACTTGCCTCCTTACCTCCAGTTGCTCCCCAAGGCGATTCATCTGGCACCCCATGGCCAGAATGATTTCCTTTAAACTTTGCTTTCATCACCTCTCCTGGCTGAAATGTGTTCCGTAGACTCTTTTCCAGATGGATGAGTTACTCACATCTTCCCAGCATGTCTTAGGCATTTCTACCTAGGGAAACTTCGCCTGGAATGTGGCTTTCTCCTAGAATTTTCTTTGCTTCCCTAGTCTTCATCCTGCTGGGCTCAGTTCCAGTCCTAGTTTCCACAAGTCTTCTGTGACCATCCACAGCAATCTCTCTTGCCCCTGAATTCCTCTGGCACATGATACCAATTTTATGCACTTTCTTGTGTTCTTCTCTGTGTAACTGAGTAGTAGGCCTCATAAAACTGGGACAGCAGGCCTCCTCTCCAGCCTATAGTGCCCATGTAGTGCAGAGAGAGCCAGACCCCCTCATGGTTACTGTTGTTTCTTGTTGCCCCTTCGCTTGCGGTTGAAGACCCTTTATGCCCATCTGATAACTATTTGTCCACTACTGCTGGAATACCCTTGCTGGTCTAGGTCCCAGCAATGACCTGTGTTAGGTGCTAAGACCATATCTCTCACACATTCCCACACCTGACATTGTTCCTCAAGAAGATTTCTGACTCTGAGTGGCTGGATCTGGAGAGCTTTCTACACTAGCCAATCTTGGTGCAGAAATTGGCTCTCCTGTAGGAACCTCCAGGAAGCCCTGTTTTCAGCCTTTGTCACCAGCCCAGGTACCTCCTGTCTTCTTGGTTAGCTCCCCTTGGGGAGGTACTTATTCCTATTTGTAAATTAGTCCATTTCCTCTCCAGAGAACACATTTCCATACGAAGGTTCGTTTTAAGTACTACATGTTTCTGGCAACCGTAAACTTGCTTATTCTCTCCTCATCTGCATATCCATTCTGCACTCTCCTCTGTCTTGCTGTGTGTCGAAGGAGGCTTCCTCCTGCAGACCACACCTCCTGGGCACCGGTGCTGAGTGCTTCCCATGAGTGTTGGTGAAAGGATGGCACGTGCAGAGGACCCCACGTTGAGAAGGGAGAGGGGTCAAGTGTTCCCTTCCCATTTCCTTCCTGTCTCACCGCAGTTCCGGAGGTGGCTCCCTTGTCTATGGATAAAGGGCTTGTGCCTTCTTCCATTTCTCTAACTTCCCAGGTTTTAGTAATGCTACTCCCTCTCTGGGTCCTTTCAGGTTCAGGGATAGGACAGTTCTTTGCTGTTCATTGTCCCCCAACCCTTCCACATCTCTGGATGGTTCCCTTAGCTCGGTTTCTTCATTAAAAACTCTTTGCTTAAACTCTTTTCTTTTCAGTGCACCATCCGTCTGCCTCATGGACCCTAACTGATACAATACCTTCTCGAAGAGCACCCAGATTAATGTTTGCCACTATAAGGGTGGAGCTGGGTACATTTGTCTCTCCTATGGCACCAAGCATAGTGACTGACCACTACACAATTACTTACTACCCTAGATGAATAAAGATATTAATGAGCCAGTCCCGTTTCTTCTGTGTGAATCTAGGATTCCTGTTGACACATCACATGTGACCTCTATAAGCACTGGTATTCTGTGTATTGCATAAGGATTTGACCATTCACCCTGCCAGCTGTCTAACTAACTGTGAAAGATTGAGACTATGTTACATTACTGTATTTACTGATCAGAGAGACATATTGAATAGACTCAGCTGCCTATCTAAAACCCAGTGAAGAATCTCTGCTATCTTCCAGCCTAAAGTCAAAGATGTTGTTACTGATATTATTCTTTATGAATTTAGCTAGTTTGTTGCTGTCCTAGAGTCTGGCTTAGAGAGGAGTTATTGCAAGGTGGCTGATGCTTCAACCTTGTTACCAGTAGAATAAGTTGGAAATGACTTGTTTGTCACTCTTTTTCTGTTTAACAAAGGCCATGCTCATTCTCAGAAATGGGAGAGCCACTAGTCATTCACTATTATCAAAGAGCAGCTCTAGAGCCCTGGCTGGTGGATAAGCACCAGCCTGTGAACCCAAAGGTGGATGGTTTGATTCCCAGCCAGGGCACATAACCAGGTTGCAAGCCAGGTCTCCAGCCAGGTCTATAGCTGGAGACAGGTGAAAGGCAATTATACATTGAGGTTTCTCTTCCTTTCTTCTTCCCTCCCTACCCTTCTCTCTAAAACTAATGAATAAAATCTTAAAAATAAAAAAATAAAAAAATAAAAGAGCCGCTCCAACCAGATCCCTCAGCAGTTTCCTGCTTCTGGGAGGCTCTGGCGATTCTTATTTTAATTATCTTTTCTCCATACATCATGTTCCTGAAAGAAATTTCCAAGACACTTCCAAGTTATTTTAGCTGGGTATTTTCCTTGCCAATCTTAAATCAGTGTTCCTCCTTTCTTCTTCATGACTTTTCCCAATAGAGAAAAGGAGAGAGAGGATCGCAGAGTCTTTTCCCTCAGGTGTAGTGTCACTGTCTTTTGAGGAAGGATTTTTTTTTTTCATTCAAATGTAAATTGCAGGGCCCAGAAGGGCCAACAATTGCAAATTGGAAACAAAAGTTCCCAAAGTAGAAGTCCAGCACTGGTCCTGTCACACATGCGTAAAACAAATTATTCAGTGGGAACAGTACATAAATCACTCAACAGAGAGTGCCAAAAAATCCACTCCATTCCTTCCAGAATCTAAAACCCAAACATGTTAGAGCTCCAAGCCTGCACCTAAAAATCCTGAAGGGAAAATGAACTGTGACTAACTATGGAGAAAGTGTAAGCAATTCATCCACCTGACGGGACCACCTGCTAATCAACGTTTGCACAGTATTTTGTGTCAAGTGATGAATCAAAATTCTTGAGCTAAGTTTATGGCTTAAAAAGCCAAAGACTCCTGTCATCATTGACACTGTTATTTACCAGTGACGGGGCCAGAACCTGCTTGAGTGGCTGTGTTTCTTAAATTATGTTGATCTGCATAGGCTGTGTCTGATTTGGGGGAGGGACATGGGCTGGTTCCAAGACGCTGAGGTGAATGGGTGGTGCACTAAATCAATCATAAAACAGAAGGACCCTGGGGTGGGGTGGATGGGGCAAGCATTCCTTAACCTGCTGCATACTCATGGAAGAGAGAACTACGCTTGTGTTAGTAATGTTTAGGATACACTTTTTCTTTTCAGTAAACATGCTCTTGTAAAAGCCAGTGTTTTGTGCAAAACTTTTCTAAAAAGCATTTATTGAGGTGGACAGGAAATAAACAATTCTTACAGCCCATGTTTGCCCTCCCAAGTGTAGCAAGTAAGTGGGGCCAGATACGAGCTGCTTCAAAAACCTAGAAGAAAGAGAAATGGGTTCGGCTATAAAAACAATGCCCTGGAGTGGATTAGAGGCACGCGGAACCTTGCACTGAACTGCAATGCGCTACATGACTCAATGCATTTATGTTTTACAGTAGTTTGCTAGGGCTGCTGTAACAAAGTACCACAAACTGGATGGCTGAAAACAGTAGAAATTTATTGCCTCCTAGTGTGGAGGCCAGAAGCAGGAAATCAAGATGATTTCTGGAAAACACCACCCTCTGTCTTCATTGTCACATGGCATTCTACCTGTGTGTCTTTTCCTTTGAGTGGCTGTTTTCTTATCAGCACGCTGGTCATGTTGGATTAGGGGCCCACCTTACTCCATTATGACCTTATCTTAACTAGTTACATATGCAATGACTTTATTTTGAAAAAGGTCCTATTGTGAGTCTCTCATGCTAGAATTTCATATGTTGGGTTGTTTTTCTGTTTGTTTTGTTTTCTGTGCTGAGTGGAGCCTCCAAGGTCGTCGAACACTAACTTGCTCTGCAGAGGAAAATATGAACCTTTTGGAAGTGGAGACTGACTTGTTAAAACTGGAAGATGGGATGAGCATCCAGGTTTCCCAACTGTAGGTTTGGTTTTTTCACCTCTGAGCTTTGCTGCTAAAAATTACCCCGAAAAGCGTTAACATGGACGTTGATCAGAAGGCAGCAGTTACATTGTTTTGATGATGTAGTAAACCAAGGGCTGGGCACAAAGGAGCCTTGAGCGTTCATGGGCTCTTAGGATTCCTTGCAGTTTACATTATGGGTTTCAAAAATACTGAATGGTATTAAGCATTTATTATCCATGCACTTATCTAAACCCATCTTGAACCTATTTATTTTGGCTTTACAACTAGTTCAGATTACAAATGCTATGTTTACTTTTCATCTAGACAAGAAGCCCCTCCTATTCATTTAGATGGTATTTTTATTATATCCAATGATTAGGTAGCTGAGAGATGCCCTAATTTCATGATTCCAGAAAGCTCTTAAGGGAAGAACTTTCCAAGGGTGTTTATTAAAGTGAGGATCTTTGGGTACCTTATGTAACAGACTACTCCAAAGTAAAAAAAAAAATCCTATGGGGATTTTCCCCACATTTTTAGTCACCAAATTTTGCTAAAAAAACAAAAAAAAAACCACTTCCACAAGATCTTAGATAAAACTAGTAACAGATACACTGGCCTGCTAATAGACTTTTAAACTTTTCCTGTAGAATTTAACACCATATCACACACTACCTTTTTTATTTTTATTTTTAAACTTGGGTTCCTTACTAGAATGTAAGTTCTGTGAAGGCAAAGACTTTGTCTGTTTATTGACAACCACTAAAATAGTCTGATGCAGAGCAGGCCTCCAATAAATATTGTCAAATAAATGATGTGCGAGGACCTGAAGCCCAGCCCGATCCTGCTGCTGCCTCTTGTTCGTGGGGTAAATTTTAGTTGGTATAGAGCTTTGATATAAAGTTTACACATGTGTGACCTTATTAGGGCCCCTCAACCATCCTGTGAGGTCAGTAGAACATGCACTACTATTTTCAAAGTGCAGAGAAGAAGAGACTCAGAGGTAACCATGGACTCATTCACAACCACATTGGTGGCAAATGGTAATTAATGGCTTAGATCTGAAACTCAGTTCCAAATACATTACACGAGTAGTTTCAAACGGTTTTGTTTGCAACTAATAGGAAGAAGTGAATTTTAAATTATGACCCAGAAAACATATACAAATACACTTAAAGCAAAAGTGTTCCAAGATGTTCTTACAAATGTGATCTATTCTGGTGTTTTTAATGTTTAATTTTAACAATTCTGATTGCAGGTACTGACTGAAAACAGTGTTGCCAACTATCCACATTTCCTTGCACAACTTCCCCTTTCCTATCGTCTCTTCTGTCCATTTTGGAAAGGAGATGGTAATTGCTTTCTCCTGTTGCTACCAGGCCAGCCAGTCTGGAGAGCAGCACAGCTCCTTCGTGCTGGAGTCAGAGTGTGCAAAAACAGCCAGGACGGCAGTCTGAGAGCAAAGGGAAAGTTTTTATGGGGGGCAAAGAGGGAGAGAAAAATCAAATCTGAAGGCCTGGCCACTTTGGGCAGGAAACAGTTAAGAGACCACTAGATGCCTTGAGCTGCCAAGACCACCACAATGTTCGTACCGAGATTAGACAGAGTGCAGATGTGAAGTAACTAGAGTCCTTCAGAGTAAGATAGTGACTACATAAATTAGCCTTGTCTAGGGCCTGACAAAAGGGACCACACACTTTCTGAAGTCTTAAGAGCGAAGCCATTTTTTTGGCGGACTCTCCAAGGCTATGTACCTTGATCCAGCAGAACGAGGTCAATTAGCCGCAGTTGTTTCCAGGGAAGGGACACAGGTCGGTGGGGGTGAGCAGGTGGCTGCATGCAGTACATGGAGGGGACAGCAAAGCAGCTGAGGTTTTCTTGCATTCTCTTCAGCTGATAAGATTCCCTTCACCCCCGGAGATCCCTTTTTGTGTATTTTCCTGAAGCTGGAGAAACAAAGAGGTGAAAACCTTCCAGACTCCCGATGTTCCCAGTCTGGCAGGGTTTTGGCCACAGTTGGCTTGGGAGCTGCCTGTCCGGTGGTGAGGTATGCCACAGCCCACGGACCGGGACCAGGCCTCAGTGACCGCTCACCCAGGTGGGAACCCCGCAGGAGCAGCCACCTAGGATGGGGCCTTGCCCATCAGTGAACATTTAACTGGAGGCCTTGAGGAGGGGTCTGGCACTGCAGTTCCCGAATGATAAGTTCTACTCAGCGGAGGCCCAGCTGGGGTGGGATTTGAGCCAGAGATGGCTTTGTTAGGACTGTGTCCCCAGAAGAAGATACAGGGTTCAGCGCACTGCTCACGGGGGCCCACGGACCTAAGTCCTGATTGAAGGTGTAAGAATCAGAGGAAGGGGAGGAACTGCACCTTGTGGGCACCTGAGAGGGTGCAGGCTCTGGGTCAGGTTCTCCTCAACTTTGATGGAATATGCCTGTCGCCCGTAGAAGGAACTAGGGGATGCAGCAAGATGGGAGGTGAGAAATATGTGGGGCAATGGTACAGGAAGCTACTCTGACTGAGGAGACTGGGTTTGCATGGGTCCCTGGCTGAATGTGCTGGGTTCCAGGAGCTGGAGCCGATCAGGGCAAGGCCAGGTCCCAGAGCCATTTTCACTTGCTCTTGGTCATCCTTCCCCCTGGTTCCTCTCAAAGAAGGAGAGAGGGCTCCTCTCCAGCCCTTCATGGGGAGAAACAGCTGAGTCCAGAGCAGCCCAGGGCTCACCACAAACCAGTGGAGGCTGTCTCATCTCTCAGGTAGGAGAACGGTGTCCTCTCTTTGTTTCCCAGGCCAAGTTTATACCTGGGTGGCGGGGCCTATGTTCTGGTTGTAGACTCTAAGCACCACTAAAACAAGTTCCCACCACGAAACATCCTTCCGGAATTGCCTAACGTGCCACCTATAATTGAAACAGTGCTATTAAGAGAAGGTTGATCCCCAGGGAGAGATGAGAGAATTTTCATTGTTTATATCTGATTGTTCGCTTTGCTCATTTTCCTCTAACATCAGGCTAGAACCTCAGCATTATAATGTTTGCCCAAAGAGCAATTCACCCAGTGGATGGGGTGTGCACATTTCATACCTGCGTGGGTTCCAGGGACTTGGTCCGTGCTGCTCCTTTCATCTGCAGCACCTTGACTTTCCATACCACCCACAGGTGCCCTCTGAGTCATCCCGCAAGACTCTACGTGACGGGTGTCCTTTGTGTAGCCTTTTCCTTCTGTCTTCATGTGATTCCTCCAGTGTAAATGCCTAGTAATGCATGTTACAACGTATTATCATTGCTGATTTCTTAATCCTACCCACTTGACTTTGACTTTCTTGAGGTCATTGGTATCATTTCCAGCACATAGCATAGTACTTGGCCTCTTGTAGGCTCTTAAGAACCCTTTTTAAAAATTCCTCATCCAAGGACATTTTTACATTGCTCTTAGAGAGGGGGGTGGGGAAGAGAGGGAAACCTCCATCCATGTGAGAAAGAAACATCGACTGGCCGCCTTCCATGCCCCAACCAGGCCCCACCTAACCAGCAACATAGGTATGTGCCCTGACCTGGGATCATACTCACAACTCAACCAACTGAGCCACGCTGGCTGGGGCTTAATAACATTCTGGTTATTAATATAAAATTACTTCCTAATATAAAATCACTTCCAAGGGACCTCACCAGTACTTCCAGCGGTTTCCCAGCCTGTGTTTAGCCAGATAAGTGTTCAGCAGCAGAGAGAAAAAACAACACCTGGGCTGGAATAAGAGTAGGCATGAGTAAGTGGATATTCATTTCAGTTTGCCACAAAGAGCTAATTCCCCCTACTTATCAAGTCAAGTTCCCTTAATTTTCTTTCTAAACACTTTTCGAACTTGGCATCTGAAAAGGCAGGTTATTAATTTGGTATACGAAAAGCTGACATGCACTCCTGGGCCTGCTGAGTAGTGAAGGATTTTCAAGAAATAATAAGAGTCGATTCAATGATTGCAAGTGGAATCCACTCAGTAAGGCCCCATCTGGTTGTCTGTGATGCAGTTGCACAGCTGGGAGGCAGATGTGCTGGGGTTGTCTTTCTAGTGGCACAGGGACTGTCAGAGAACTGAGAGTGCTTGGGGCATTCTGACTCCACATCTGATTTTCCGCCTTTGGATGGTCCCAGCTCCTCCCTGCTGAACCCGTCGAATGGGACTGTTTGTTCCCAAGTGCTGAGGCAGTTGGTGGGGCAATTCCTGAGGATGTGGGTCACGGTTGTGCCCAGTTTTTATCCCTAGTTGAGGAGGAACCTACCAGTGTTTCTTTTCCATAGAATTTAAGGCCTTCTTCTCTTCCCCTCCCTCTGTTACCCCTTCTACCTGCCTCTTGCTTTTTATCATAAACTTTAACACACACACACACACACACACACACAATAATATTATAATAATACCTCCGCATCCCTATTATTGGATTTAATAATTACCAACCTTTGGTTTATCTCCTTGTATGACCTTCAGGGAGCAAACCTGATGATTTCTAAGGTCTCTTCTAGCTCTACTAAGGTTTTTTTGTTTTTCATCTCATCTGTTCATGAACTAACTGTTGTTTTACCATTAGAACAAGTATAAAGGGGTACACATACATAGACTGCATTGGAGATCTAAAGGGTGAATTGTATGTATGTGTGAGGGATCCTCTCTCCCTCCAGTTACTATCAATGCCCCAAATGAAGATACAATCTAAGGTAAAGGGTAAATTTGTTACGCAAATGTTCCTTCAAGCCAAGCTCCAGCTGCTTTGTTCCGGCAGGATGGCTGCTCCTAAGTCACTTTTGTATAGAAATTCTGGTGCTGCCTCCAATAGTGAACAACAACAGCCAGGTCCAGCATCCAGAAGCCAAATATCGCAATCACTTCAGCTTCAAGAGCTGATTTCGTTCCTTCAATTTTTCTTCATCAGATACTTTCCCATAAGATGGCTCTTTACTTGGTGAACAAAGGGGACAACTTAATCTTTTTTGACCTTTTCCTTTTCTTTTCCTTTCTTTTCCTCCTTCTCCTCTCTTCTCTTCTTTTGGTCAAAGCAGCTATTATTTAACACTTGCAACTTAAAAAAGTAGACTAAGCAATTAACATTCTCCAAATGTATTGGTAGTATTCAGAAAATGACTTTAACCTTTCCAGCCATTTGTATCATCAAAATGCCTCTTTCTATGCAACCCGGCATTTTTCATGTCATCTTGATAGCTCATAGTTTTCGTAAACAATGTCAGCATTCCTTGGAGAACTTGAAGAAAGATGGGTGGAAGGTAATGCTTATTTATCTTTTTAGCTGTGACTCTCAGCTGAACCTCCGGGTATTAGTGGATATACATAGCACACATGGATTTGGGCTATGCACACATAGTGAGAATTTTCCGTGCAGTACATAATAGAGCAGAAGTACTTTGTATTCAACTCTAAAAAATGTTGGAAGATGTTTTCGATCTTCTCAAATTAGTGTTACTTGTGGAAAGTGGATGATGTGCCAATTAATATGTATAGTTTTTAAAACTATTCTGTCTCTGTCCCCCCTCAGAGTTTTGAGACAAAACATTGAGTTTCTGCACCCAGTCATTTTCCATAATTTTCCTGATTATTCCAATGAGTGCTATAAAGTGTGTTGTCATGGCAGGTGCATTCCAATGTACCACATGGCAGCCTCCTGTCACAGACCTGCCACCAAGCCCTCTGGGAACTGTATTGTTCTCAGGACACTTAACAGCCCACATTCACACAGGAACACTTGCCTAACTGCCAAGAATTTCACCAAAAAATTAATAATGGGGAGAATTGGATAATATTATTGATCTCCATGTTGGAAACATGGGCCATCATTCATGAATTTATTTTACCAGTGTTAACAGATCTTGCTTTGTGCCAGGTGCTGCTCTGGGTAAAGGGGGTCTAACAATCAAAAAAGATAAAAATTATGCCTTGGCTGGTGGCACAGTGGATAAGGTACCAGCCTGACAACCCAAAGGTCTCTGGTTCGATTCCCAGCCAGGGCACATAACCAGGTGTCAAGCCAGGTCTCCAGCCAGGTCCATAGTTGGAGGCAGATGAAGGGCAACCATACATTGATGTCTTTCTCCCTCTCTGCTTCTGTCCTTTCCCCTCTCTCTGAAAATAATAAACAAAAAATTTTTTTTTAAAAGATAAAAATTATAGACAAGGAAATAAGTAAATAAAATGATGTAGATACTTTTGATAGAACTTGGCAACAGACTAAAACTAGGTGATATGGTGAGAGGTCAAATCACTACTTTAGAGAATGGATTTGGGAATGACCAACCTGAGGAAGCTGTATTAGATAGAATTGGAAACTGAATGCCAAAAAGTAACCTAGCATGCCAATATCACAAGTAGAGAAGTCAAGCTGAAGGCATAGCATGTGCAAAGGTCCAAAGGCAGCAAGGTGCCTATCATGTGTGAGGAACAGAAGGAAGGCAGTGTGTTTGGGAGAGTGCACGAGAGGGAGTGTGCAAGTCAGAGGAAGACGAGAGGGCTGTACAAAGCCAAGGTGATAATTTAAAATTTTGTCCTCAGGGTAATAAAATAATGGGCAAATAGGGTGTGACTCACTGCTTATGCTCATGATTCGCTATGAGATAGGGAACAGGCCATTAAGATGAAGAGGGGGACCAAGCAGACACATTTGGCCATAACAATAAACAGGCAAGACAAGAGAAAAGAGGGAATTTTGGAAATAAATTTAAGTAACAGTTGTTGATGAGTTTGAGAAAGGAGTTAAGGGAAAGAGAGGAATCCAGGGTAACTTCCAGATTTGGGGCTGGGCTGTTGGTGAAGCAAACAAGTAAGCTTGCAAGCAGATAAAAAGCTGATTTGTTATAAAGTGGACATTTTTATAGGGTACCCTGAAGGATGTATCTGGACCCCAAAGAAATGTCCAAATATGTAGATCTGAGGTTGTGGCCATAGAGATTTATTTCAAGCCATGGGTCGAATTGATATTGCTTACTGAATGCATAGGAAAGAAGGCCCACATTAAATTCTGGGATATTCCAACATTTAGAGACCCATCAGTGGAAGGAGAGACAATAAATGTTCAGAAATTCTGATGGGAGGAAAGCAAAGGGCCTGTGAGCTCACCAGAGATGAGAGAAAAAACATTTTCTCAAGAAAAAGGTAACTGGGAACTCAGGACATCCCTATTCCACTGCAGTTCTTACTACTTATTTCCCCACTTGTACCTCAACAAGGAGTCAGGTTTCTTTGCATCTTGCTTATGACCCAGGTCTTCTTTGATGAGTTTTTATCTTTCCATTCCAGATACAATCATTCATTTTCCTCAGGCTTGAGCAATCTGCTCTTGACTTGCCACTGGCTCCCAACCCACCCATCTCACAGATGTACCTCACCTGCATCGAGCACCCTCTATGCAGCTAGTCCTTGTCCCATGGGAAGGACCTGACATTTGGGACACAGTGCTCAAAGAAAGAGGAGAAGAGTGAAGGTAAACACAACAAGACTGAGCACACTCAGGGGTGACATGCTGCTCTGGGACTCTACATGTTTCAAATAAAATTCATTTTATTGCTATTTCTTGGAGATAGGCATAACTCTAGGAAGAAGAATAAAATGAAACTCCCCATTTCTTTGGGAAAAATGAGTGTCCCAAGCTAATTGATTCTGCAAGCTGTAAGGGAGCATGAGGGGAATCAAAATAATGCCTGAAGGGAATGGACTCTTATGCCCGACAAAAAGCTACAGGAACATGTCTTATAATCTACCTCATAACATACAGGTTACCTCCAAATCTTAGTGGCTTAGTGCAATGAATGTATGTTATCTCACAGTTTCTGTGTGTCAGAAAGTCAGCCATGTGACTTTTTAAGTCACTTAGCTATGTGACTGTGGGTCAGGGTCTCTGACAAGGCAGCAGGCCACGACTATGGCCATCTGAAGGCTGGACTGGACCCACTTTCAGGATGGCTGCCGCACAATGCTGCTGGCAAAAAATCCAAGTTCTTTGGCATGGAAGTCTGTTCAGAAGGTTACTCAAAAATCCTGACAATATGGCACCAATATTCTGCAAAGTGGCTAATCCAAGAGAGAGAACCAAAGGGACACAACACTGTCTTTTAGGATTTAATCTTGGAAGTCGAACACCATCATTTATGCCAGATTCTGTGCATGGAAATCACAGACATAAGCCTACACTTAAGGTGAGGGGAATGAGGATCCACTTTTTGAAGGCAGGTGTATCTAAGATTTTGTGAACATTTTTCTAAACCACCACATTAGCTCTCATTAGAAGTTGAGGAAATGGTGAGAGGTAACATCAATCAGGTTAACAGGAATTGGTGAGAAAAGATGGTTGGTCTATGTTTGTTTAGCTTAGAAGGATGGGCTGCATTTTTGTTAACTAATTTTATGTTCTAAGAACTGACTGTGTCCATGATGGTTCAGGATTGGTTCTGCACAAAAACATCAGTATGCCCCTATTCAATAGTGTTTGAACAAATAAATAAATAAATAAATAAATAAAATAAGGCTTCTTGAATAGAGTCAGAGGACTTATATTCAATAATATTGCTTTGTCTATTTATTATACCTAGATATGTAAATTTGTGATGCAAAAACATAATTCAAAGAAATGGGAGTAACTCAGGTATTTAGTATGAAGTATCAGAATTGGGAGTTCTCATATTTGTAAGGAAACACAGAACAAGTATTCATCACAACCCCTGGAAAGAAATGAGGCTGGAAATGTCTAATTTTGCAGCAGAGAAGGCCAACCCCCGAGCTTCTCCTTGGCAGCGGCAGGAGAGACAAGTAAGCAATGAACTATAGAAATGATCCCTGAAAGTACGGTCTTCAAAGGGCCATTAGAGAGGAAAAGAAACACTGTGCTTTCCACCGGTCCCTGGCTTATGAAAGAGGTCTCTGGCTTAGACAACTTGCAGCATCAGACAACATGGGAAATGAGTGGACTGCCAAGCCTAAAGTATCGTCAATAGTAATAAAAGTTACCCAGAAGAAACCCAAATTTGAACTTCATAGCAAATGCAGTTCTAATCTTTCCCTCTCCCCCTCTCTTTACAATATAATACTTGGCGAGAGAAAGGTCACTTGACAATATTTACTAGCTCATTAACTATAAGTGTCTTTGCTGCCATGGGAAATATTCTTTTTTTAATAACAATTCAATTCTCTTCTACAAGCTATGCTGCAGGTGTCTCTTCTTTGTGTAAATGAAATGGTGAGCACTAGCTCTCTCCTGGCATCCAAGATCCATAACTAAATATTATTCTTTTTCCAGCTGTGAAAAAGAACATGCTCAGACAGAGTCAGGTTTGGCTGACTTACATGAGGCCAACAAATAAATATCTGTGTTGCCTGAACATGGGTAGGGTTTTTCATGAGGAGGAGCTTGGCCTATAACTCATTTCCATTATATAGACCCCACCCCCGTCCTGCCCATTCCAAAGGGAAAGGTAACAGAATTAACATGCCCTCAGTGACAGATACTACATTAGGACCTTTATATGCTCCTACGTTATTTAATTTAATTGTTCTAACAGCTCTATTAAGTAGGAAAGGAATGATTGCCACTGAAAAACCAGATGAGGAAACTGAGGATTAGAAAGCTTAATTTGCTCCATCACATAGCTGTTATACAGAGAACCTGGAATTCTAACCTTGAGTCCATGCTTTTTCAAACACATTCTATTCTGTTAAAAAAATAACATTCTCAAACATTGCACATTTTCCCATTTGCTTTCCAGAAAAATCTGTGCTTGGTTGTAGGTGATTCAGTAGCAGCAAGAGAATAAAATGTCATTGAGCTTCCAATGAAAAAAAGATTTATCTTTTTAGAATTAGGGGCATTGATTCTTTCAATTGAAATGCATTGTTCTAATTGATTGTTTTAAAATATAAATCTGATCACAGCTTAGGTATTATTTGTGTTTTGTTTTTTGGAAGGGGAGAGGGATCTCTAAGCCTACCAGTTCTAATTGGTAGGGATATGATACCCATTGATGGAAAGATATAAAATAAAAAATCATTCATTCCACTGATCTATTCCCTGCATTTGCACAGGCTCCTTTCACTCTCCACCCTTGGTGTGGCTACCTCTCAATCATTCTTCAAAACTCATCTCAAGTGCCAACTTTTTTGAGAAAGTTATCTTCCCTCTCATAGTACCACATACAATTTTCATTGTTTCATACAACTCATTCTGCATTTTTTTTTCTCTGTTTCCCCCCCCAACCACTAGAGTATTAATTGTTTGAGGGCAGAGATTTGGGCTCACTGTGTCTGTTCTCAGTGCATAATAGCTGCTATTTAAGGGGTTCTCAAATTAAGTTGTTAAATGAATGAGTGAATAAATGAATCATTAATTAATATGATTAGATAATTATTTATCAGGCACCTATAGCCTGTAATAATGTTTCACATCAATTCTAATGTTGCGGACCACTGCTTTGGCAATATTTAAATCGAAATCCATGGCACAATGACAACTATAGAATCCTGTGGATGAATGTCCCCACCCCCTCTCTCACAAACACACACACACACACACACAAACGCACACACCTTTCATCAGATCAGGGGATCAGTAGGCATCCCATAGCTTTGGGATAAAGGACTTTTGAGGTTCATTTATGCAGGTGTCATTTGAAGAGGACATTGTCTTTCCATGACATCTACCTATGACTGGGACGGGGCCCTGGTAAACTTTTAAAGAAAATGCTGTGTATTTGAAAAGAAATTTCCCAGCATTTGAGAACTGTCCCATAGGACCTGGAACAGAGAGCTCATATTCTTGTGAGTTGAGCAGAAAGTGTTTGGTAGGACAGTGATTGACCACGAGAGGTCAATTGGTTTAAATTTTCATCATTTTTGAGCTTCAAAGTTAAGGCCTATTTAAAGTAAACTCAGTCATTCCAGAATGTGAGAATACAATGCATTAAATAGAATCATCACAGAATGCTCACATCACAGAATGCTAACTTGATTTTATACAATAATTGAGTTTCCCACTTACCCTATTCCTTTTGATGAGAATGCTGTGAAATCACTCTTTTTTTTTTTTTAATGAAAACATTAAGGATTATTTATTTAACTTTACTAAAAAGACCTCAGAAAAGGTTTTGCTTTGTCCTGTCTTTATGATCAAAAAGGAACTTAGGAACCCAGCAGAAAAGAAAGGAAAATGGCTTGTGTTTCAGAGCCAGCCCTGAGGTTGGTGCAAATAGTAGTAAAAGGGAGAGGAAATGGGATGCTAATAATATTAGGGAGAGTAGCTCTTCAGGTGAAAGCATTTATTTTATAGGTTTCAGGAGAAATTATTAGATAATTAATATTGGCAGTCATGTACATTTTGTGCAGGGAGTACTCTAAACTGCAACTGACTAGATGCCAACAGATAGGAAAGTAAGTCCTTTGGATTTAAAATGCTGCCTACATTTAAAAGAGGGACAATCAGTAGAGTTTTTCTTGTTCAGCGCATGCTCAGTACCAGCAGCTAGAGTTTTATGAATTACCAGCCATTATTTTCTCCTTCAGAGTGTTCCTAAGATTGCCTTTCAGAGCTTGTCTTTCTTTCTGAAGCAACATGTGCTATATAGCCAGAACAACTATATGGCCTAGAATTTTGAAAACAGTTCTGATTTAAAATAAACTGTCCTGTTGGGAACCAACCAACTTCCCCCCGCCCCCGCAACACATACACATTAGATTGTGTGAGTTGGGGGCTCAGAAAGCATGGTTACTGTGGCTTCAGCCATTCCAGATGAACATTTACATTCCACCAACTCTCAGACGATTCGATCATCTAGTGTTTGCTGCGGTACCCCCTCCGGCTTGGACCCCATGCACTGCTGTTTCCAAGAAAAAGAAATAAGGAGGAAAAGAAGGGCATTGTGCCCTCACGCTACTATAGGAATACTATTCTATACAATTATGAAGTACAGACAGAGTGTCTTTTTAAAAAGAGTACGCAATGTATATTGTAGAAAAGTTAAAAATATAACCAAACAAACTGAGGAAAAATGCCCCAATACTACCAACTGCACAGAATTATTCTCTAATATTTATTTTACATATATAAAAGCAATTGTTGATATTCCTTTTTCCTTAAGAGAAAGTGTGGTTCTAATAGCCCTGTACTCCTCCTCCTCCTCCTAATAATATCCATGTTCAAGTTTGTCACCACATTACTGATTTAGCAATGTATCATGAACATCTTTCTACATCACTAAATGCATATTTACATCATGCTTTTAATCACTTCATGTAAACTCTTTGGTAAAAATATGCAATGAATTACTTAAGGCCCTTTGGATATTGTTGTTTTGATATTTTATTATTTTATACAGGGCTGAGAAAAAGCACGATTTACTTCACATGAGGTATTTGGCTGGTGGCAGGGGACTAGGTCCTGCAGAAATCTCAGACCTTCTCAAAGCTGCCACGGATGTTCGCTTGCTGTGATGTGCGATCGTTCAGTCCTTATGTGCCCAACACATCAACGAAGCACTAATGAATCCCACTTTAACCTTTATTATCATGTGCCATTGACTTCTCTTGGGCTTCTCAAGGATTCCCTGGTGTCCAGCCCAAGTTTTCCGGCTGGATGTGCTGAGCGCTGTTCCGAGGTCAGTCTGCGGTGGAGTCTGTCTGGATCGCATTCTGGGGCGGCGCATCACAAACTATGTCTGCTCCCTGGCTCCAAACAACAAGACTTTAAAGAAGTTTCTAAAAAGGCTCAGAAAGTTTTTTGGATATCAAACAGCTTTTGCAAAAATAACATTTTTATGACTTAAAATGTAAATGAATCAGAAACATATGGATTAAATTTCCTTCGAAACACCCAGGGGTTTAAAAACTGAAGGGAAGAGTGCTTGCAAAATGAGTTAAAATGAGTTTTGCCAAAAAATAAAACATTTGAAAAATTGTTGGGGATGGTTTGCTGATCCCTAGGTGCTCATCCTCATGGGTTCTCCATTTTCTATTTCAAAAGTACTCAGATTTAAAAATTTGGGTCACTCGATAAAATGTGCTTAGGACTAGTTCAATGGGTGTTAGGCTCTGTAGTTCAAGAATTGATTTTGGAAAGTCCTTTTGAGATCAAAGGTACTCAAATTACGCCTGACTTCTCGCAAATGTTGCAGTTTCCTCCTCCAGCTGAGATCATCCTGTGTGATGGGTCCTCCAAGAGGACTCAGGCTCTGCTGGGACAAGACTGATCTGTTTATCGAACAAGCCCAAATTAGCCCTCCTCTCTTCCATTCCCCTTCTGTCAGTTTTTCCAGTATTTCCCTACTCTTCTATCACAGGTCAATATCCATAAAAACAGAACCTAAGACAGGGGTTCTTGGGTAAGTGATTTATTAAAGAAGGGCCTCTCAGGAGGTACCTGTAAGGAAGTGAGGGAAACAGGTAAGTCAGGGGCCGAAGCTCAGCCAAGAGGTGTTTCAGCTGAAAACCACCCTCAGCCTGGTCCTACAGGGAGCCCTGAAGCCTAGATAGCTCCTCTGAGCTGCTCCACCCTGGGACATATCCTGTATCAATCAGTCCTTAGCTGTCAGCTGCCCCCGGAAGGGAGACCATAACCTCCCTGCCTTTTGGGGGAGGGGAAGCTCCAGTCTCACACTGGGGACAACTCCCTGGTGTTTCTCCAGGCAAGAGTGTTCAGTGTGAGTTTTAACTGATAATACCCGCAGCAGTTGGGGATAGAGGCAATGGGCACAAAAAGGGGGTCTGGGCAGCTCGTTGGCTGTCTTCCACATTCCTCTTTCTCAACTCCTTAAAGACTCGTAATTCCTCTCTTTTGTTTTCTCGTATTCAATCAATTTTTCCCATGTTTTGGTATCTTTTGCTTGCCTTTATCTTATTTAAAGATTTCCTACAGCAATCACGTTATAGGCTTTATCATCTAACATCTAGCGAACCGTACCCTTTTCTCAGCTGAATCTCCACTTTAGAATCTACCCTGACCCAGGTTAGTCCACACATTTCTAGATTACTGCTTCCCCCAAACACTGTTTTCTAATGTTTAAGAATTAATAGTAGTTTTTAAATATCCATGGTTTCAAAGTGTTAAGGTACAGAAGGTTAAAATCATAATATTCTTCAGAGTTCCATTAAATGCTATTCTAATAGCCTTAACATAATAATTTTTCACTATATACTTTTATACTAAAGGAGATTATAATGTGGAATAGAAAAGCCTAAGAAAATTAGTCTGAAAAATATTGACAGAATCTATCAATTGGTTAATCGAAACTTTCACTGAAATGAAATAATATGTACAACACTTAAACTAGTGCCTGGTAAGAGTAAGTTTTCAACAAATATTGGCTTGTATTAGCACCGTGGTGGCAGTCCTCTCATGTCTGGTGCTTCTGGTCCCACCTTTGTCCTTTTCAACAGTTGGTGTACACAGAAACAAGAATGATCGTGTTTCAACCCAAATCAAATTATTATATGATAGCCTTGCTTGTATCTCTTCCCAATGTATTTACAGTGAAATCCAATTTTACCTTTGTCTGTAAGAAAGCACAACCCTGCCCTGCCCACATGGCCTGCCCACATAGGCTTGCTTGCTTTCCTTCTTTCTGTCTTTCTTTTTCTTTCTTTCCTTCTCTCTCTCTCTTTCTTTTTTTTTCTTTTTTTAAATTTTAATTTATTATTTTCAGAGAGAAGGGCAGGGAGGGAGGAAGAAAGGGAGAAAAGCACCAATGTATGGTTGCCTTTCACCTGCCTCCAGCTATGAACCTGGCTGGAGAGCTGGCTTGCAACCTGGTTATGTGCCCTGGCTGGGGAATCAAACAGCGAGTGACCTTTGGGTTTGCAGGCTGGTGCCTTATCGACTGTGCCCCCAGCCAGGGACCACATGGGCTTTCTTAAGCTCCCTCCCTGCCAACCTCTCTTCTGCTTCAGGGTTTTTGCACCTGCTGTTTCTTCTACTAGAAAAGGTCTGCTTCTCCCACCTTCTCCTTGCATGACTAGATCCATGTGTAGGCCTCAGTTTAAATGTTTCCTTCCCAGGAAGTCCTTTCCTGGCTACCTCATTTATTCAATAAGTATTTATTGAGCATCTATTCTGTGCTAGGCACTACTGTCATCCCACCCCCCAATAAAACAACAATCATAATAAAAAAAATAACAGTCCTGGCCCTGGTTGGTGGCGCAGTGAATGGGCGCCATGCGAACCCAAGGGTCGCTGGTTTGATTCCCAGCCAGGGCACATGAATAGGCCTCTTTTCTGAGAGAGATCTTTATTTGAGTGAAGATCTGAAATACATCCACTAGCCCCATGCTACTATATATTCCACATTCCAGTCTCTTGTGTTTTTTCTTCTTCTTATAGGTGCTTCTTGAAATTGATAATTATATATATATTTTATTTGTTTTTGCCACTAGATTGTAAATTTCATTGGGACAGAATTTGTTTACTATTATATCCCCAGTATGTAACACTGTACCAATGCATGAAACTTTTCATATATTTATTCAATAAATACAAGGTCTGTCCCAAAAGTATCGAGTCAATGTCAATATAATTAAAACAGTTTGCATGGTCGATACTTTTTGGGGGACAGACCTGTATATAAAGTTGTTTATTAT
Source organism: Noctilio leporinus (assembly GCA_004026585.1). Lineage (NCBI taxonomy): Eukaryota > Metazoa > Chordata > Mammalia > Chiroptera > Noctilionidae > Noctilio > Noctilio leporinus. The sequence goes on from PVIW01003684.1 coordinate 83,630, forward strand.
CACTGAGCTAAAAGTTAGAAATCAGAGTTACCCTCGAATGCAACTAATCATACTGCAACAAGATAAAATGCCTGGTGTGAAAGTATGTCGCATAGAAGAGCAAAATGAATTGTAATTGAACTATAATGCTGTCTCATACTTTCAGGATAGAGATTGTGCATACATAAAACAAATATCTTGGGTACCATCTTAGCACTCCATCATATTGCAACAGAGAGCAAAAGTAGAGCCATGTGCCACCTCTGAACCCCTGATTTCATAGCGCTCCCTCCTCCCTTCCAAACATTAAAGAAAGAACAGGAACACCCACCAAAATTTCCAGGTCTATCTCACTTTCTCCCGGGAATGCCTAAGGTACTGAGAGTAGTACGACTGAACCATGAAGCACATTCAACATTCAGAGACCTAAGAGGTAGCCCTATTTTTTGTACATACAGGTCTGTAGCTGGAGAGGACCAGCTACAATGTTCCTGACAATGTTATTCTAATGAAGGCCAAGAAGACAAATGAGGAAGTTCCAGGCCAAGAAGTCAAGGGAAGTACAGTGTCTTGTAAATTATTCTAATGGATGTATTTAGAAAGAATAGTTATACATTCATTTAGATTACTGAGGGAAAAAATGGTCTCACAAATTGTATTCCAGGTGGAGTAGAAAGGTTCACAGTTTGGTCAGTGCTCTGCTAGAGACTTGAGATATGTGCAATATTGTTTTATTTCAGGTTTCTTTGATAACTAAGGATATTAAATATCTCATAATGCATATTTACTGACCATGAGCATTTTCCCTTGTATAAACTCTCTGTCCAAATTTTTGCCTTTTGATATATTTGCATTGAGAGCTTTATTTATTTACTTGAATATATATTTTGTAATTTTTAATGTATTCTTTAATATGCAGAGGTTTTCTATTTGATCAATTTGTAAAATAAATTTTAGGGGATTGTGATTTATTTTGTACAAAGCTGGCACATTAATTAGGACAAAAATAATCCTTAGCAAAATTTGGTCTACTGTACAGGCATGTGCCATGTAGCTACAGTTTTTAAACAAACTTTGAAATTTTGAGATTAATGATACATGTATGTTAGGTGTAAGAAATCACACACACAGAATGTTTGCATCATTTACCCAGTTTTTCCAGTGGTTAGCACCATGCAAAACTGGAGTGCAATATCACAAAAAAGACAGTGACTTTGATCCAGTCAAGATGCAGAGCATTTCCATCACCATGAAGATCCCTCAGGTTGACCTTTCAAGTCCACACCCCTCTCTCTTGATCACATCCCTCCCAGTCACACCCCTAACAACCACTAACCTGTTGTTCAGTTCTACAATTTTGTCATTTCAAGAACATTGTAAGTAGAATTGCATAGTATATAACTGTTGGGTTTGCCTTTTTCCATACAGCATATTTTTCCCCCTGAAGGTTTATTCAAGTTGCTCAGTGTCCTAATAGCTTATTCTTTAATTTTTTTCTTGGTAGACAATCATGCATTTTCCTTTCCTACCTTTCTTTTATTTCCCATTCTTGTCTTACTGCACTGGGTAGACTTTCCAGCATGATTTTGAATAAGAGTGGTGAGAGTAGAAATCTTTGCATTTTTTCTGAACTCAGAAGAACATTCAAGTCCTTCACCATTAATGTTATTTCTAATTTTTTTATCAAGTTGAGAAAGTTTACCTCTATTCCTATTTTTAATTTTATTTTATTTTAAATTTATTTAAAAATGATAGCTGATGTACAGTATTATTTAATTTCAGGTTTACAGAGTAGTAATTAGAAATTTGTATATCTTATGATAGTAACCTTGATAAATCTAGTACCCATCTAGTGTCATATGTAGATATTACAAAATTATGGATTATATTCTCATGCTGTACTTTACAGCCCCATGATTATTTTTGTCACTGGCAATTTGTACTTAATCCCTTTCATCTACCTTCCCTACCCTGCTCCTGCCAACCTGCTTTCTAGTGACCATTGGTTTGTTCTTAGTATCAGTTTGTTTCTGATTTACTTGTTTTGTTTTTTAGATTCCACATAAAGTGAAATTTTATAGCATTTTTCTTTCTCTGTGTGACTTAATTCAATGAACATATCTGACACTAGGTGTATGGTCTATACTTATTTTCCTCAGAGTTTTTATCGTAAATGAGTGTTGAATTTTCTAAAGTGCTCTCTCTGCATTGATTAAAGTGATCATGTGATGTTGTTGAGTTCTTCCATATTCTTACTGGTTTTCCTATCCAGTTATTCTACCAATTGCTGAGTGAGAAGTAATGAAGTTATTTCCATTTATCCTTCCATATCTATCAGCTTTGCTTCATTTGTTTTCTTGCTCTGCTGTTTACTGCACTCTCATTTATAATTGCTATGTCTTCTGAGCAGATCGAAGGTTTTACTATTACATAACATCCCTCTCTGTTTCTGGTAACTGTCTTTGTACTGAAGTTTGCTTCAATATTAATAGAGCCTTTCCTGCTTCATTTTGATTAATGTTTTCATGATATATCTTTCTTCTTTTCTTTTACTTTCAATTTGACTCTATTATTATCCTTGAAGTGAGTGACTTTTAAACAGCATATACAGTAGTGTGTCATGGTTTTAAATTCACTTTGCCAATGTTTGTCTTTTAAGTGGTTGCTTTATGTGGTTGCATTTTATGTACATAATTTATCGTACTCTACCAGTGTGTCGTATCACTAAACATCTCATGCTCTTTTTACCCTCTCTCAGTTATAATATAATGGTCTTAAATTTTACCTGTACACACACTTAGAAACATATCAGTCAATGTTATAATTTTTGTTTTGATGTTGGCCATCATTTAGAAAATTTAAGAGCAGTTAAACCTTTTGTATTTAGCCAAAATTTTGCTCACCACCTTTTTTCTTTTTTGATATTCTAAGATTCCTTCTATTGTCATTTGCTTTGCATTCAGATAACTTCAATTAGCCATTCTCTTAGGGTAGGTATGCTGGTGACAAATTCATTATTTTCTTTAATCTGCAAATGTTTTCACTTTCTCTTTCACTGGGTATAGGGTTCTGTATTGTCAGTTGATTTGTTTCAGCACTTGAAAATATACTGTTCCACTTCCTTGTCCTCCCCTGGTTTGTGATGAAAAATCCACTGTCATTCAAATTGTCTCCTTCTACAGATTCCAGTGCATTTTTTTCTGTGGCTGCTTTCCATATTTAGTGCTCAGAAGTGTAATTATGATGCATCTTGGTAAGAATTTCTTTGACTTATAATAATTGGGTTTTCTAAGTTTCTTAAATCTGTAGGTTTCAGCCTTGAGAAATATAAAAAGGTTTTAGTCATTTTTAAAAAATATTTTTTCAACTTCACTCCCTTTTCCTTCTCTTTCCAGCAACCCAGTGATATGAGTATTAGGTCTTTTATTATAATTCTGTAAGTACAAGGCTCTATTCATTTTTTCAGTCTATTTTCACTGTTTTTCAGATTAATTTCTATTGTTCTACCTTTCCTTTGTCTCTTTTGTTCTGCTGCTGGGTCCATCCAATGACCTTCGCATTTCAGTAATTGTTGTTTTCAGATCTAAATTTTTTATCTGATTAGCCTTTATATATTTTGTTTCTTTTCTAAGACTGTATTTTTTCCCTCATTTCAAGCATGTTTGGAATTGCTTGTTATAGCATTCGTATCATGGCTCATTAAGATCTCAATCAGATAATTCTAACATGTTTGTCATCTCAGTATTGACTGTCATTTTTCACTCAGTTTGAGAACTTTCTCATTCACACTATGACTCATAATTTTTTAATTCAATTATGGGCATTTTGTATCATGAGCCTGATTTTTATTTACACTTTTAAATTAGCTTGTCTAATATTGCTTTTGCATCAGAAGGTGAAGCACCCCTTGTGACTATGATGTGGAGACAGAAGTCCAGGTTCCCGTTCAGCCTTGTATGCACCCAAAGTGGTGGCTCCCTGTTATCTATCGCCAGGCACACTTCCAGTTCAGTTCTACTCACGTCTCCACTGAGACCATGGTGGAGGTGGCCTCACTACTAATGGGTGATGGGGAATGTCCTGGCTTTTCATTGGGCTTGGACAGACCCTGGAATCAGACAACCTGGCTTCCCCAGTTGTTTTGCTGGGTGACCATAGAAAGTTGCAGAATATTTTAGGGCCTCCATTTATTCACCTATAACATGGGGATATGTGAGTACTCCCTGAAGACAAATCTTCTGTCATCAATTTTTTTTTCCTCAGAAGGTAAGTTGTCAATTTTCTCTGGTTGATGTCCAGATTTTTTTTTTTTTTTAGTTCTTAGTTTTCAGAAGTTTAGTCATGATGGAATTCTTTGGTTTATCCTGTTTGGATTTCTCCCAGCTTCTTGACCCTTTAGATTTAAGTCTATAATAGGATTAAGTGTGTTAATGTGCAAACCCTTTATAATAAATATAATGTTTATAAGAGTGTCTGCCTCATAAGAGCCATGTAAGTGTTAGCCATTAATATTATTAGTACCTCTTTTTATCAGGAAATATGGATTAAATGTGGGCTTTAGTTAGTAATAATGTATCAGTATTAGTTAACTGCAATTAATATATCATACTAAAGCAAGATGTCAATAATAGAGAAAATTGCCTGTGGTGTCTATATGGGAACTCTCTTTATTAGCTTTATTTTTTTTTCCTATAAATATAGAACCACTCCAAACATAAAGTTTATTTTAAAATGTGCTTGTGGGTCACATAAGCAAGTGGCAAGAACATTCAAAATGGCAAACAAGGATAAAGCTTTTAAAAGTTTGTGTAATAAAGAGAATTTTGTAGAACATTTCATATTTTGTTAATTTTAAAATATAGATTATAATCACTATTTTATTTTTCATTGCAAAAATAGACATAGAGAAGTGAAAAAATGTGGACACGTGGCCAACAGCATTGATTTCAGTTAATAACTTATAATTATAATTAGACTAGTGTCAATGAGCCAAGATATTGAAACTATTTTTCCAATAGAATAATTACCTTAATTCAGACCAGGGAAATACTTGAGGGGATTTGTGTGATTAGATTAGTAAATAGACCCACTGAAATTATTAATTAGTTTATACAGTTATGGCCTAAAACCACAGAAATAACTGGCTCAATTGAGAAAAACAAACCAACAAAAAGGAGGATCTAAGTATTTTTTACTATTGTGTTGATTTGATTACTGAGAAAATATTTTAAATTCATTTCGCTATAGAATCATCACAAAGCAATGCATGTCATAAAATTGTTAATTGCTTTACATAATGCAGTTAAATAGTATCAACTTTTTACATCTGTAAATATTTCCCAGTAATCTGATGATGATGATATGCTATTTTGTACTGTTTTTTTCCCAAGATATTTTTACTTAACTAATGGTTCATTTCTTGCCAGTTGAAATAAAATTTATTTCCCATTCTTTGAAATTACATGTATTTATTATCAACATTTAAAAAAACTTATAAAAATTTAAAAAGCTACTCGCAATCCCATGATGTTAACTTTTTAAATATATTTTCCATTGTTTTTTTAGTTCTTATTTTTGAACTATAAATGTGACTATATGTGTATTCTATTTGTGTCCTACTTAATTTACATAAGCATTTTCTCATGCTATTTAAGAATTTTAATAGCAACAATTTTAAGCACTATGAAATATTAAATTAATAGTTATGATTTTCTAATGTATTAACCTATTGGATACTTAGGGTTTTTTCCCAATGCTATTTTATTCACCCATATATGTTTCAATTCCAGAAGACAAGAACATACTCACTTATTTTTTATTTTATTTTATTTATTTTTTGTAGCTTTGTATGTGATGTAACAGTAGCAGCCTTATATTTAAAATTTAGGAAAGAAACAGTTGGAGTCCAAAAACTCAAATATGAAGGTCTAAAATATAAACATATTTTAAAACTATCTACCTACTCTGAATCTCATGCATCTCTCTTAGCTTCTTAAAGGTTAAAGATTAATCATATATCTGGTTAGCTATATAGTCAGCTCATTGTATCCACAGTTTTCACATCCTTGGATTCAACCAACCACAGGTGGAAAATATTTGGAAAAAAAGTGTTACTTAGCTACTGACATATCCTATATACTTAGGTATTTGTACTGAATATATGCAGTCTATTTTTATTATCTAAACATACAGTGTAATAATTATTTATGGAGCATATATGTTATATTAGGTATTATAACTAATCTAGATATTATTTAAAGTGTATAGTAGCATATGTAAAGGTGATAAACAAATACTAGGCCATTTTATGTAAAGGGCCACTGAGAGTAAGGTGGGTTTTGGAAAGCTAAGTGTCCAATACTGTTGAACACTCTTTTAATCCGATGTGATTAGCCACTAAATTTCAAGGGATGGTACTATGCTTTATACTGCACTTCAAGAACTAGAGACTAGAAGCACAGCTTTGGAATTAGTCCGATTCCTGTCTGGACAGGAATATAAAGTCATTCGAAAGCCCACCACACATTGTATGGGGGAGTATAAAAGAAAGCCTAGAAGAAAAGAAAATAAACTAATTTTGCCCAAGAAGACAGAAAACAGAGGAAGGAAAAAGAACTAGGGTATAGGATACAGATGGAATATATAAACTTTCAGTCCTTGAAAAGTTAGTTTCTTTTTCACCATAACCTTGAAGATATTACTTGGGCTGTTTACCATAGTTGTATTGAAAGAAGAAAAGGAAAAGAACAGGTTGTGAAAAGGGGCTGGGGGCATGGTAGGAAAACATGGAACTTCACATATTCATCAGTCATGATATACAGGAATTTGGTTAGAATGAAACAAGATGAATTGTGAAATTGGTTCAATGGAAGGAAATGATATAAAGTACGTCTTGCTATTTGGTTGCAAGTTGGCCTGTGGAGTTTTGCCAAACTCCATACATGCATTACCAATGTAATGCTCTTCTACCAGAATGCAGGAAAAATCTGTGGATTTATGCTCACTGAATATGGTTTGGCTTTCTCCCTCTGTATTTTAACACACTGAAATGTTTTTATGATATGCTAGAGGTTTTTGCCCTTTTAGATGAGGACGATTCCAATCGATTTCCCTGAAAATTTGAAATGAAAAGTTGTAAGGCATAAATAAATGATTTTCTATGAGTTATATCAACTGTCTGTCTTGGTGATTCATATATGCATCCTAAAAGTGTTAAGGAGTGCTTTGGAAAGGTCTATGCCTGTGAAATCTTGAGTTGAACAAAAATCTCTCAGGTTTCCCACCTAAGGAGGCAGCTTTCTTTTTAGTGGTGATCTCAAACTGGCTATGAGAGGAATGGTTGCCTGGCTCAGCAGCAGCACATGGTCCAAACATTGGCTGTATGAAGAGTGATATAATCATTAGATGTGACCTGAAGCGAGAGTATTTCTAAATCCTAAAGGCCTCACTGTGTCCTAAATGACACACACAGGCACACATTTCCAATGACATCAGTCAAAACTTCCTGTGAGGAACTGGGAAAGAGACTTGGGCCCAGAATTCCAAGAAACCCAACCTGAGGTTTGAAACCATGCTCATTCTCAGTGCTTTGCAACTGATTCATTTTCCAATGAAATTATTATCGCCCCTGGTTCCAAAAGCAAACTGAAGGGAGAATTCAATTAGGAAGGAGAAACAATGTGTGTTTTTTAAAAAAAGCAAACCAAACATGACTCTGTGAGAAAATTTCAGATGGGCCCAAAAGACATGGAATCCAAAGGTGCTATTCCCCAGATCTGTCAGGTTACCTGGAAACAGATGTTCCACAAAGCAAAGGGTGGTAGCTGACGGTGAGCGAGGGTCCAGGGGTGGGAATGAAGAAACACCAGCAACTTCCCTTTTCCTTCATTCAGTCTCATATTTTCCCCCTGAAACCAAAGCTTGATTTGCTATTTGGCTAAAGGAGCAGAAGAGGACAGAGGAAGTCACACTGCATTTGCATTTCTTGTTGGGTTTCTAGTCCCATGTCGGTAGAGCTGAACCTTGGATGACCTAGCCACTTCCCTGCAGGGAGCCCTGTGCAAAGAGAGGGAAGAGACTCATGTCAGAGCTCTCAGCTGACAAGCCGGCCATGCCCCTGATCCTCTGAAGGGCTCCAGCAGGCTAAGTAAGATATAGAATACTTCCTTTCTCATCAAAAGGACGAGACTTTTATGTACAGCAGGCACTAGGTAGTGCCTCCTGGCTGATGTCCAGTCCGGCAACAGTAATTTGTCTTCAAGAAAGCAAAGAAAGGCTGCTCTGTGACTTGAAGAGTGGGTGGTCTAAGTCCACGTACACGACAGCTTCTCCACGACTGACAACTGTCAGAACGAGTACATTACTGGGGTAGTTTAGAGTCACCAGCACCCACACGTCAGAATGCTTGTATCTAATAGATGGTAGATTGCATTGTGATGTAAAATCATTTAGCTGCCAAAATCTATTTCCTTTTTGAAAATAGATTTCTGAATCCCAGGGAGCTCAGAGAATTGTCTGTGGTGTGGTCAGCTGTTTGTAACAACAGCCAAGGAGAGAAGTGAGACCTCCCGCCGGCTACTCCAGGCATGATGATTAATCTGTGGTAGACACAGAGCTTGCATTGGATTGCGTGCAAGTTGGCATGAGGTCCAGAAAAGTTTTGAACAGATTGTCCTCAGGTCATTTGTGTTCTCAAGTAAGAATTCAACTGAGTGTCTTTTGCTAACAAGTAAGAGACCTGTGACGAAACTACGTTCCTCAAGAGTTTAGAAAAATCTGTGGATATGTGTAGGCCAGCCACTGCATTTCATGGGAAGGCTTCATTTTTATTTATTTTATTTTATTTTTTTAACTGAGGTAGCTTGGAAGTCTTATCTGGGAGAACACCTAAGAAGGCCTTCCATTCTGGAGAATTCTGGATTTGTGAAGAATATGTACATAGAGTAGTATTATGGAAAGTATGCTTTCTAACGGAACTCCCACAACATTTCCTGGTGTTCTGAGTCTTATTTTATTTAATTTTATATATTTTTTAAAAAAATCTTTCTTTGGAAGGGAGAGAGGCAGAGAGGGAGAGAGAGATCAATGTACCATTGTGTTTCAACTGCCTCCAGCCACAGACCTGACTGGAGACCTGGTTTGCAACCTGGTTATGTGCCCTGGCTTTGTGAATCAAACCTGCAACCTTTGGGTTCGCAGGTGGGCGCCTTATCCACTGTGCTACCAGCCAGGGCTGAGTCTTATTTTAAAATAGCACATAGCAAAGAGAAAAGTGTAGACACAGTCTCATTTTTAAGGGCTAAGCAATATAAGAAATAAAATGTGGGAGGAAAAGCTATAAAGCATTTTGAAAATGAAACATTTAAATCTTGGTGCGATGGAAGTATTTAGACTAGAAGACATATAGAATGTAGCTCAAATGAGACCTGGAGTAGAGAATGCATAGGGCCAGATAAATAAATACAGATGAACGAGACAGCATCACTTAGTGGTGACACCTGCAGATTCTGAAGTCAGAGAGACTGAATTTGGAATCCCACGTCTGTCATTCAGTAGATATGTAGTCTCAGGAATGCTACTAAAGATCCTTTTATCCAGGGTTTCTCATTTGTTAAAACAAGAGATTAACAAATCTTTTCAATAGATGATGCTCATAAAGCTCTTCAATGAAATGATGTATGTACATACCTAGGCATGAAGCCTGGAACTGATTAAGTGCTCAATAAATTCGGGTGAAAGTTATCTTGAAACAAACTGGTCAGAGTCCATAGGAAGGTTTCTGCTGATTGATTCTGGCTCCTATACCATACGGTCTGACCCAGGTACTACCAACACCACTCTCCACAGGCTTCATTGTCTCCTGCCTTTGTAGGCTTGTGTTGGGATGTTTTAAAAGTTCTATCTAAGGATGCTTTAGTGAAAGGAGCGATCAAGTCCATCTAAAAAGGGAAAAGAAAGCACTTCATTGGCCTCCTCTCTTGACCACCTTCTTCATTCTTTCAGTAGTTCTTCAACTTCAAGGTCTTGAACACACTGGCCATTCCTTGTTCTTTCAATTTGTCTATGACCCTTTATTTCCGATTCTTTTGCAAACTAGGGAAGTCTATGGATTGTTACTTCAAACTCTTCATGTATCCTTTAGCTTTTTAATACTCTTATACAAGTTTCTGCCCAGTAAAACCCAGATGAATGTCTTCAAGTCCAGGGGAAGAGAGAAAGAAACCAAGGAGTATGGGAGAATAATTAAGACAGAGGCCAGACTGGAAGTAAAAAGTCCTCCTAACACTAGGCAAGAAATGTGGAGAGCCTAAGCCATGGCAGTAGGACATAAAGCACAAGGATCAGAGCCTAGGAATGTCAAGAAGATGGAATTGTAAGATTTTGTTTCTGGCTTTTGCAGGGGGACAGTGGCCAGCCATTCACCAAGATTAGTAACAGAGAAAGAATCTGTTCTGGTAAAAAGAAAAGAATTCAGTTTAAGAAATGAGAGTAAACATACAAAACATCAGTTGATTCTGAACATAACAAATCATTTGTTTCCAGTTACTTGTTGTTACTTATATATAAACAATGATAGTCTGGATACAAGAATAGGCATTAAATGTGAATAACTAGCTGATATTAAAAATAGTTTTTGTTTCCAAAATTCTGCCTTCTCCACAATGTCTCATTTAGCTTCATCTCTAATTTCCTGAACAGGAAGTCAACTCTCTCTTCTCCTCTACACTCCCATTCATCAATTAGAGATCTTAGCACTCTAATTTCTGATTTGGTTATTTGGAAGACAATTATTTCCCATAGTGGGTTGTAAGCAATTGGAAAGCAAGGTCCATATCAGGTTTACCTTGGTTTCTTTATTACAACACATCTAATGTGACACCCAGCATCTATTAGTTTTTAAAGAGTTATATATTTATTAGTGTTCAATGAACTACTATGTTTTAATATTTCAGTTTTATGCAGTTCCTTGTGACAATACTTCCTCAGGCAACAAACTGGTTTAAGAACTGTTTTATACTTAGATTACCTGTGAACTTTAACAATTTAAATTTTCATCTGCACAATTTAATACTCAAAAGTATATACTCATTACAAATAAATCAGTAAATTTGCTCTTGTTTTATTAATTGTTAAGATAGCTTTTTAGTTTTGATGCTCAGATCTTATATAATAAGAAATAAATTTATCCATGTTGTTGAATGTATTAATTGTTTGTTCATTATTATTACTCAGTATGCTACTATATGGATATATCACAATGTTTGTATTCTCCTATTAATCAATATTTGGGTTGTTTTCAGTTTTGAGATATTAGAAATAAAGTTGCCATGAATATTCATGTATAAAAAAAAGAAGCTCAAGTCCACATGAAGCCTCTAGATAGCTTTTCAGGAGTCCAGAAGAGAATTGTGGGATACGTAGGAGACTTGGGAGTCATCAACAAATAAGCAGTAATTGGAGTCAGGGGGTTTAATTAACCTACAAAAGGAAAATGTGTTGAAAAGGAAAAGGAGAGATCTGAGGAGATCAGAACAGAAAAATCCATTCAGGAAATGTGTTAAGATACCAAGGGAAAAGAGAGAATCAAAAACTGAGTAATGAGCAGAAACCAAGGCTACAGAGAGGTCAAGAAAGGTAAGTATAGAAAATGTCTTTTGGACTAACTGTTGACTCAGGGAGAATATGCAGCCATATTTAGGGGTGGAACACAGGCATGTAATAGTTCAAAAGTGAATATAACATGATAAAATGGGGAAATGTTAGCAATTGCAATTCAATAAGCTTGGCTATAAAGAAGAAGAGGGCAGTAAGAAGACAGCTCATGGATGAAGCAGTATTTTAAAGGTGGCAACAATTTGAGTATGTTTAGATGTTGATGGAAAAGAACTTGAAGAGGAGAGATGGAAAATTTAGAAGATGAGGAAATAGGTGGAGTGAGAACTCCAAGAGGTAGGTAGAGATGAGTGAGAAGACAGGCAGTAAGATTATTGAAGGCCGAAAAGTAGTTCTCTGTTGCTTTGATTTGCAGGGCAAGGATTAAGGATCAAAACAGTTGTAGGTAGGGAGGCTGGTAGGATCTGGATTGGGAGCTGGGAGCAGTTGGAATTTCTTCCCAATGGTATCTATTACTGACGTCAGTTATTTTAATAAAGCGAAGGGAGAAAGTCAAGGTCAACAGCTAAATGAGACTAGGGCAGAGAAGAAGGAAAATGAAGACAAGGGTCCAGCAAAGACTGGATATGATACAACAGATCATAACATCAGATTCTCAACACCTTTTTCATAATAGGTTAAAAAAGTACGTATTCCCAGGATCCAATCCAAGAAATGCTGATTTAATTACTCTGGGCAAAAGCATTATTCTGAAAGCCCCTTGGGTGATGCTATGCACAGCCGGAGTTCAGAAGGTACTGCTCTGACCCCTTCAGTTTGGGGAATTTTTACCAGTAGGGCTCAGTAGTCCAGGTCTAAGTCTGGGAAGGCAGATGATGGCATTGACCAGAGTTGGAGTTTTGCTGGGCAAGTTCAGAGAAAGAATGAGGGAAAGATATTGAAGGGAAAGTCTATTGAGTCCCGTCTGGGGTGAGAAAATGGAGACGTGAAGTAATAAAAAGAGTAAGACTAACACAAAACAGAGTAGCCAAAGGATGGTGAGCACATGTAGAAAGAATAAAGGGATAATTGAACTGGATACAATGAAGAAAGTAGCATTTCCTTCAACTTTGCTGGTTGGTGATCTAAATACACTCTTTAAAGAACATGGCCTCAAAAATAATCTTTAACACATTGCAGCACAAAACTATAAAAGAAATAGGAAATAAAGTTTTTAAAGAACAAACTATAGGTGAATGCTTAAGATATAGAGGGGCAGAAAGCATAAATGGTGGGAAAGCATTTTCCATTAAAAAAATAAATACATATGTATAATCTCTTACTCCCCATGTATCAGTCTACATTTATTAGTAACTAAGAATATTTAGTGGGTATTAGTGAGTCATATGATTTCAAGATAAAAACTCCTTCTCTGGAAATAGCAATATGATAAATGCTTTTCTCTAAAGAAAGAATGGGATTAATGGAATGTAGGGACCCTGGCTATATGATTATCAAGCTATTAGAATGATCTTAACTCATCTGCATATGTTATAAGGTTTTAAATAATAGAGGCCCGAATGAGATGGATGATAAGGTACCAAGAGGCCTCGGGACAAAACCCATTTACTCCATATTTCTTTAAGATTCTAAAAAGAAAAAACAAAAGAAAAAGAAAGAAAAGGAAGCAAGAAAAAGGTGAACTATTCTTAACAGATGAAGTGACATTGAGATGGAGGGCGGCAATGCAGGCTCTCAGCTCCTGCAGCAAACCACCTGAAGGCTTGGTAACATAGGAGAAAGAAATAAGGATTTTAAAAACTGAGCCTTATTCACTGGAAGCTTTTCCCATTGTTCTCACTCATTAAAACCGGCCCTGTTTTGTCTTCCTCTGAGACTGTTTGAATTGCAGATTCTGGTGTCCTTTGACCTTTGTTCCCTGATAAAAGTTGGGCAAAAAACACATGCCACATACGACTGTGGACCGAGATTGCAGACTCAAGATAGTTCTCGGAATGCTTCCTGCCTGGGCTGAAAAGGGAAGACAATTGTGCAAACTGACCAGGAGGCGAAATATTTCCATGGTTAGTCATTAACTTCTACCGAGAGACATCAATGAACCGCTAGCCCTTTCAGATTCAAGGAATTTTGTAACAAATCCTGTTTACCTTCCACTGCAGGCTGACAGGGCAGAAGGAAACACCACGTGGGCTAGATTTCCATCAGAACTCCCACCAGAATGGCATCTGGGAAGGAGCTGTACTTCTGTGTGTTCTTCCTCCAAAGATGGTACCTGTTGAACGGACTACACAATAAATATGGGACGAATTAGAGAATGTGGTAGAGGTTTGCTTTTAACTGTTCCCTCCACCCCACATTTCTCTCTGTGAGTTTTTTCTTCCTCCTTGCAAATGAAGGACAATGAATATCGGCACTTAGGATTTAGAGTTCTCTTTTCTTTGAACAGTTTTATAATGGTGGTAGTTTAAAAGGTTTGAGATCTGTATTCCTTTTCCTTTTCCCAGTAGGTCCTTTCTCAGTGTCTTATTAAGTCTATGGTGCTGCTCTATTCTAACTGGCTGGCTGGTTATTACCTTCACATTACCCTCAGTCACTCGTCCTCCTGTTCTTGGAGGTCTGATGACACAGAAAAACAGATCTGACAGCAATAATGCTTCTTACTTCTAATACTAAACACTCAAGCGAGTGGACCCAGGAGTTCCATTTGGAAGGAAGACGGAGGCTGGGATGCAGGCTAATTTGCCTGTTTGCACCCCCAGGCAGGAAGCAGGTAATGATGAGGTAAAGCCTAGTGATAGGAAGTCAAGGAGTAGAACTGCAGAACTAGCACTCCATGGGGAAGGGAGCAGAACCCTCCCTTCTATACCTTAGTTGGGTCACACAGACAGAGAAAAGGTGGGTTGGTCAAATGTTAATACATCCAAGAAGCGAACACAAAGGGAAGAAGCTAGTGTGTTTCATTTCTAGATAGCACCCAGAAACACTTTTCAAATGTAACCACCTCCTATCGCAGTCTAGTAATTAGCAACATTTTTGGCTTTGACAGAGGGGGGAAAAATGATTTTAATAAGGAACCCAATCAATCCAGTCAAAATTTGCTACTTTTCAAATGTCTATTTCATCCTTGAACTTTTATCCTCATAAGATTTACTTAAGTTGTTGGATTCTGGAAATGGGGACATGAACCACACAACTATGTGTATTTGTATGTTCATAGAGTTCTCTTGGTGCAGCTGTTTTGATGGCAGGAACCAAATAATAAATTATGTTATTTAAAAGTGGGGACAACTACGCATCTCTAAGAGCAGCTAAAGTGAAAAACAGTGACAATTCCAAATGCTGGCAAGAATGCAAAGGAGGTACGAGGGAGAGCCATAAAACCTCAGAATTTATTAATTAAAAATTGTGCATTTATTCTTATATATTTAAACTTCAGTCACCTTCAAAGTGCTCTTTTTTATGCAATGCATCTTTATGAAGATGTTTTTTCCATTGCTCAAAACAGTTTTTGAACTCATCGGTTTTGATGTCTTTTAGTGCTTCTGCTGTGTTCTGTTTTACCTCTTCCACACCAGCAAAATGTTTCCCTTTGAAAACTTTTTTCATCCGGGGAACCAACAGAAAGGTCACTCAGGGTTGATTGGGTGAATAGGGAGGGTGGAGCATGGAGGTCATGATGTTTTTGGTGAAAAACTGCTGAACGCTCAGCACAGTGTGGGCAGATGTGCTCGGTAAACCGCCCATCGTGAAAATGCAAACACACTGAAAGAGTCTTCAAAAAAATTCACTGAAGCTGAACGCAGCCTCTCACAACAACGCCAGCTGGTGCACTGATGCAGATGGGTTCCCAGAGCACCCACCTTCTGGGATAAGTCTGTACTACAGGGGGCCTACTCTCCAAAAATCACTTTGGGCTTTTAGGTCCCCCCTTGAATATTTCTCATATATTCCTGGGGAGAAGATGAAATTGTACAGCCACTCTGGAAAGTAGTTTGGCAATTCCTTAAAAAATTAAACATACAGGAGCCATGTGATTCAGAATCACACTCCTGGATATTTCTTTCAGAAAAATGAAAACGTATATCCACGCAGAGACCTATACAGAAATGTTCACAGCAGTTTTTTTGGTAACAGGCAAAAACTGGAAACAACCTGATGTCCGTCAATGTAAGACTTGCTAAACACACTGTGGCATATCTATACCATGGAATACTACTCAGCAACAAAAGAAAACATTATTAACACACATGAAACATTATTAACACAGACGATCTATTCCCTTAGGTAGATCTCAAGGGAATTGTGTTAAGTGGTTTGGTTCTACTTACATAATATTCTCAAACTGATAAAACGATAGAGAGTGAGAGCAAATTAGTGATTGCCAGGCTAGAGATGGGGTGGGGTGGGGAGTATAGATGCAATTATTAAAGTGTAACACGCGGGAGATATTTGTGTTGTGATAGGATAGTTCTGCCTTGATTGTGGTGGTGGCTACATGAATCTACACGTGTGATAAAATTGCATAGAACTGTTCACCTGTACACACATGTGCGTACAGATAAAACTGCTGAGCTCTAAGTGAGGTATGTAATTTTTAACAATGTTGATGTCTGTTCTGATAATGTGCTCTAGTTAATGTAAGATGTCACCACTGAGGAAAATTGGGTGAAAAATATATGGAAGCATTCAAATATCTTTGCAACTTTCTGTGACCCTGTAGCCCTTTTAAAAGAAAAAAGTTTTTAAAAATAAAGTACATCATAAAAATGAGGCCACTCTTTGAAAAATTGTCTGAAAAATATGACCGACTTTATGTTGTGGAGATTAAAAAGCCAAATGACCACTTGTAGATACATGATGACTATAAAAATAGAAATCCTTCCTATACGTAAACTAATTACTTTGTATGTACAGTCTATTTCATATTTTTGGAAGCTAAGTAACCTGATTCAGCATATTTACTGACACTTTCTTCTAATTGTGAAATACCTAATTTTTTCTTTAATAAAAAAACTGTTCTAGAAAACCAAGCAACATGTATGGCTGCACAACTCTAAGACGCTGTTGCGTGCGTCCTTTGTACCCTTGGGCCCCATCTGCTTTCTAAAGGCATGCAGCTGCTGGTAATAGCCACTGGAGGGCAGACTTCCACACGCCATCTACTAACCACATGGCTTTCTACCCAGTCAACTGCAGAAGCCCAGACCTGTGGGTTAATAGAACTCGAACCTTCCTTGTCACTTGTAGGAGCCCGCCAGTCAGACAGAAATATTTAGGTTCATGGTAATTAGCTAGCTCAGAACATAAACATATCCAGGGATTGTGGAGGAGACACTGCAGTAGCTTTATGTAAGTCCTGGTTAAATACATCATTGTTGATAAGGAATTCAGCCGAAAGCTACTGTTTTGTCTAACTTCTGGGTGAGATACTATCTTTCTTCTTACAACCTGGACCAGAGAAGCCCCGGCCATGGGCCCCTGGCCTTAGAAACAGCCCTATTAGTCCCCATTCACCATGGGCCAGGAATCCCAGTTCTTGCTTAAATGACTAAAATACCTTAGATGAGCAATGGTGAACAGAATATAGTTCTACAAAAGGCCCTAACAAGAAAAGATATTAGTTTCCGAGGGCTATGGATGATGGAATGAATTTAAAAGGGGGATGATTGTGAATCCCAGAAGATAAAAGAGAGGAGACATAAACCAGGATTTGTATTGCCGGATTCTAGAGAGTGACTTGGAATTCTTCGAGTTCATGCAGTGTATCCCTGAATGTGATTGCTAGGCCATGATACAGAAACGCCAATGGTTGGGCTCCCGCGGTTGGGGACAGAGAGGCTCCACATACCAACACCCGGCAGGCTGACCCTGAATAGCTACCGGTACTCACCAGCTGCCTGTGTGATGATTGGGATGGATGAGTCACAAGGGCACCTACTATGTGGCGGCCTTTACAGAACCATTTACTCAAAGACTCTCACACAGGGAGAAGAGATAATGTCTTTCCAGGGACCAGAGAAGGAGTTCCCAAGGGCTCAACTTCACAGATTAGTTGTTACCTGGTCGAGGGGCTTCAGTGATTGCATCTCTTTTTTTCTACGCATTTCTAACTAGTGTTCAGACTCTGGGACGTACATGTCACAAACGTGGTGCCAGAGATGGACACCTACTGTTCCCAGGCGTTGACCGTCTCAGTTCATTTGTGGCCAGGCTTCCCAGATTCCCCGGTGTCTCCTTTGTTTACCTTCATGCCCTTGCTTTGCCAGGTGGGTGTGATGTCATCATCTAGGATTGAAGAGCACAAGGCTAACAGCCCAGCTCTGATGAAAAGGATTTTCCTGAGACCATTGCCTTGGCAACCTGAGAAGCAAGATACACAGCTTGCCTCACAGGGCAGTCAATACGGTGGTGCTCTGAGTGCAGCAATAACAATTAAACCCATCAGCCTTCACTGAGGTTGAGAAAACAAAAGAGGTTCCAGTTGACAGTGGCCCTGAGCCAGGAGACTGCCGAGACTGGAGGAAAATCAGACGGGGAGCTGAAGAATGCTATCTTCTGAGAAGAATGTGCAGATGAACATTTTCAGGAACAGCAGCTTTCTCAACCTTTCTTCCAGAAGGTTAATCAGCCAGGACTTCGAAGTGTGACTGGTCAGGGACCTGTTCTGTTGCAGGTGCGAGAAAGAGGAAAACAAATTCCTCCTCGAACAAAGTTAGAGGAAATAAGAGCTGAGGTTATATGCTGGCTGTTAACTTTATTTTTCTTCTTTTCGGAAGCCACAAATTAGCTTGTTATTGATGAGGGATTGAAATATCACCTAGACCTTTGAGGCTATTGGTACAGCTTATGGAGGCAGCAAGGACAAATGAAAGAAAAATGTCCTGAAAATGAACATAGGGTTTTCTGGCCCATTACGAGAATAAGTAAATGTTCTTTGCCATTAGCAAAAATGTTAATTTTAAGTCTCAGGTTCAATGAGTTAGCATCCATCTTCTCTTAAGTCACTTCTTTTGAACAGTTTCAGCTCTAAATTTCTTTTGGAAGTTCAGGTAAAAGTTTATGATTCTCAGTCACATATTTATCCAGCTATGACTCCAAAAGTTCTCAGCTGTATAAGCAGGTATGATGGAGTCAGACTTGCATGTAGCAGCAAGAGGAAAAAGCCACTTTGTCAAAACCTACTGTGTTTGAAGTCAAATACTGAGTTATCAGGTTTGATATAAAAATCTTATTTTTATATTCCCCCTGCAATGAGAGAGGTAAACACTTCCATGTTTGACATAGAGTCTCCTATCTTGTGTTAATTTTTTGATATTTTTTTTAAAAAGATTTTATTCATTATTTTTAGAGAGAGGGGAAGGGAGGGAGGAAGAAAGGGAGAGAAGCATCAATGTATGGTTGCCTTTCACCTGCCTCCAGCTGGGGACCTGGCTGGAGACCTGGCTTGCAACCTGGTTATGTGCCCTGGCTGGAAATTGAACCAGTGACCTTTGGGTTCGCAGGCCAGTGCTCAATCCACTGAGCCACCAGCCAGGTATTCAATATATTTGAGATCAACAGTGAGTTGCAGGGTAGCGGCAAAAATGGTGCAATGTGGTGAATTCAAACCGGGACTTCCAGAACTTCGGAGTGTAATTCCTTACCTTGGTCCTTAACATCCTGCCTGGGCTGCTCAAACTTCCTGACCCTCAGTTCCAATCTGTCAGTGAAAAGACTCATACCTCTTCCACGGGATTTTTGTGAGAATTAGGGAAAACATAAGACTTGCACACAGTAGGTGTTCTATGGATGGTAGCTGTTATCTCCTGAGCACATTGAATATGTGCATTTGGAAAAGGATCTGGCTTGAACGTATATTCTGGGAAATTAGGTGGGGAAACATCTCAGGTCATCGACTGAATTTGCTGGCTTTCCTCTGCGAAACATTCTTTTTAAAAACATTTTATTTATTATTTCCAGAGAGAGGGGAAGGGAAAGAGGCAGAGAGGGAGAGAAGAATCAATGTATGGTTGCCTTTCACCTGCCTCCAGCCACAGACCTGGCTGGAAACCTGGCTTGCAGTCTGGTTATGTGCCCTGGCTGGGGAATCAAACCAGCGACCTTATCCACTGTGCCACCAGCCAGGGTTGAGAAGCATTTTTAAAACCTCAGAAGTCCTGGAAATCAACCCCCTCCCTTTTCTTTTCCCCCTGATAGTGTTCTCTCCCAACTCTAAGCGCAAAGTATGAGTTTCCTTTGAAGAAGTGCTGTTTTCTCTTCAAGTAGTGACTAGTTCATAAGCATCAGAAGGCTGGCAGCATGTAGAAGCTGAAATTGAAGTCATTGGAAATTATTTTAAATACTGTGAGCTTACGATATTTGTTTATTTTTAATCCGCACATACATACTTACCATACAGACTGTGGTTGGTCTTATCCGCCTCTTTCTAGCATGACCCTTTTCTTCCCTCCTCCTTCCTGCCATGGAAACTGATGTGACTTTGAAATGGGTTTGTGCCATTTCTCTTCTGGTTCGATGTCACGCCGTCTTTGTGGAGAATTAGAGGTAACTCCAATTCATCTTTCATTCCTCACTTTTTGTCCTCCGAACTTGATAACTGTTTCCTTCCTAGGAAAGATAAAATTCCAGAGTCTCTCCTCCCTTTGAACTTCACTCTCCTTTCACTTCTGAGTAGCGAACCACCTCATAATTATTGTTCTTCACAAGAAGCTCTCCTAGTAGACTTCCTGTTCTTTTATTTGTTCTTGTGGATAAGAGGATGAAATGTGAGGTGAAAGATAATTTTATAAAGTCCATTTTCATCTGAATGAACAAGGCACCAAAAGAGTTCTAATTAAGGCTTCATGATCAGGCTAGAGGAAAAAAGTATACGTGTGCCTGTGGTTATACATGCATGCATGCGTGTGTGTGTGTGTGTGTGTGTGTGTATACAGAGAGAAAGAGAGAGAGAGAGAGAGAGAGAGAGAGAGAGAGAGCTTTAGTAGGGTCCACATGGCTCTGGTTTTAATTTTGTCGTGTAGAGAATTTAAATGGACACAAAGAAGATAATAACTTTTCTGATGAGCCAAAATGAGGAGAGATAATTAAAATGAAAATGGAAAGAAAAGCCAAATTATTTCAGCATTTTAGAGTTATGGACTAATGCCAATAAAACAAAACTTAATTGGAATGCAAAAATTCCGTATTTGATATTAAAAAGACTGTATTGTGAGAAAATAATAAAATGTTTATAAAAACTCACAGTGATGGTGATACATATGTCAAAGAGATATATATCAAAGCTAACTGAAAGGAATCCCAGTGGCTAAAGGAGGGAACAATTGGAGCAACATCATAAATAAATATTACATTATAACCTAAAGTGTAAAATGAACATCCATGAGTTCATCCTAATATAAATAAATGACTGAATAAGTTAATAATGATTTATTGTTATATGTTGAATAATAGAGAAGAGAAATTTGTGTAAAAGAATCCCAAATAATTTACGTAGATTCCCTGCCCTTAAAGAGGTTGTGTGTAACTCTCTACTCTTTAAGTGTGGTCTGTGCATAGTGGCTTTTTCCCAAGAGTATCATATGAAAAGGAGAAAACAAAAGGTAACTTATAAGCAGATAAACCTGACAACACTATCTTAGCCAGGTGATCAAAGTCAACAGCAACAGTGATAAATCATGCTGATAATATATACCCTTGAGATTTGTGATGCGGGTGTCACTTTACCTCTATGATCTTCTTCCCCAAAATGCACAACCCCTGTCTAGTCACGAGAAAAGCATCTAACGGTGACATGTATCTATCATTATAGTATCATGCAGTGTATTTTCACTGCCCTAAAATCCTCTGTTCTACCTTGTCATCTACCCTCCATGCCCCAGAACCTGGCAACCAGTCATATTCTTCGGTTTCTTTTCTTTTTAAAAGATTTTATTTTTTTTTAGAAAGAGGAGAAGGGAGGAAGAAAGGGAGGGAGAGAAACATTGACGAGTTGGTTTCCTCTTGCACATCCCCAACCAGGGGCCTGGCCTGCAACCCAGGCATGTGCCCCGACTGGGGATTTAATAGGTAACCTTTTGGTTTACGGGATGATGCCCAATCCACTGAGCCATACCAGTTAGGGAAACAATATAATTTTTTAGTATATTTTATTGATTATGTTGTTAAATTGTCCCAGTTTCTCTGCCCTTTGCTTCCCTCCATCCAGTGACCCCATTTCCTCCAGCCATTCCACCCCTTAGTTCATATCCATGGGTCGTATATATAAGTTCTTTGGTTTCACCCTTTCCTGTATTATTCTTAACTGCCTCCTGTCTATTTTGCACCTACCAATTATGCTTCTTAATGCCTGCACCATTTTCCCATTTCTCTCCCTACCCTCTCCCAGCTGATAACCCTTGGAATGATCCCTATATCTATGATTCTGTTTCTATTCTGGTTGTTTGCTTAGTTTGTTTTTGTTTTTATCTTCTTTTGGGGGTTGGGGGGTGGGAGGGTTTATTGAACAGGGGAAAGGAAAGTGCTGACCCTGGAGTTAGAGCTACCAGTGATCAGGCCTGTTTTTATCTTTGATTTTATCTTTGATAGCTGTGAGTTTCTTGTTATATTAATGTTCATAGTTTTGATCCTCTTTTTCTTAAATAATATAATATAATAATATAACATGATATAATATAATATACATAATGTAATATAATGTGCTTGGTGAGGATGAACTCCTTTAGTTTTACCTTGTCTGGGAAGCACTTTATCTGCCCTTTCATTCTAAATGATAGCTTTGTTGGATAGAGTAATCTTGGTTGTAGGTTCTTGTTTTTTATCACGTTGAATACTTCTTGTCAATCCCTTCTTGCCTGAAAAGTTTCTTTTAAGAAATCAGCTGATAAGCCCTGGCTGGTGGATCAATGGATAGGCGCTGGCCTGTGAACCCAAAGGTTACTGGTTCGATTCCCAGCCCGGGCACATAACAAGCTTGCAAGCCAGGTCTCCAGCCAGATCCAGCAGGAGGCTAGTGAAAGGAAACCATACATGAATGTTTCTCTCCCTCTCTGCCTCCCTCCCTCCCCCTCTTTCTAAAAATAATAAATAAAATCTAAAAAAAACAGCTGATAGTCTTATAGGGACACCTTTATAAGTAACTCTCTTCTCTTGCTGCTTTTGAGATTCTCTCTTTATCTTTAATCATAGGCATTTTAATTATGATGTGTCTTGGTGTGATCTGATTTGGATCTAGCTTGTTTGGGACTGTCTGTGCTTCCTGGACTTGTATGTCTATTTCCTTCACTAAATTTGGGAAGATTTCCTTCATTATTTTTTCACATAAGTACTTAATTTCTTTCTCTTCCTTTTCTCCTTCTGGCACCCCTATGATTTGGATGTTGGCATGTTTAAAGGTGTCCCAGAGGTTCCTAACCTCCTTAATTTTTGAATTCTTATTTCCTCATTTTGTACTGGTTAACTATTTTTTTTCTTCTGTTCAAAATCATTGATGTGAACCCAGTTTTCCTTCCCTTCACCATTGGTCTTGTGTGATTTTTTTCTTCGTTTCACTTAGCACTGCCTTCACTTCTTCCCTTCTGTGTCTGCTATACTCGAGCATATCTGTCAAGCTTGTGAGCATCTTAAACACCAGTGTTTTGAACTCTGCGTCTGTTAGGTTGGCTATATCCTTATCACTTAGTTCTCCCATCGAAACCTTGATTTGTTCCCTCTTTTGGGCCATACCTCTCTGTCTTCTAAACTTGACAGGTTCCTAAGGTACAGCCTCTGTGTCTTAGGTAGAGCTGTCATACCTGTTATGTTGTAAGGGGCAGAGTCTTAGGTATTTGTCAGTAAGGGGCAACTGATTTTACCACGTGGTGGTTCTGTATGTTGGGGAGGGGTCTGAAAGGGAACAATGCTGCTTGGTCAGCACTTGCCCCCTTTCCAGGCACTTGTTCCACTTCCTGTATGGGGCTAGTTCCTCTCTAGCTGTTGCCCTGGCCATGGTTCCCAGAGTGAGTGGGCCTGTGGCTATTCCAGGACCATGGAGGCCTCTAAACAAATGAACTCTGCTGAGAGGCCAGTAGTTTCTTACTCTGCCCCAACTGCCACTGGTTTTCACAGCCGGGAGCAATGAGGCTTTATTTTCCCTGGCACTGGGACCATGAGCCTGAGTGGTCTGTTCTGGTCTAGTGCTGGGAGCATTGCCCAGGTGTCCCCCCTCCTTTTTAAATGTGTGACTGTGCTTTCATCCAGTCAGCCACAACCACTGTCCCCACTGCTGCTGCTGCTGCTGCCACCTCCACATCTTGTCCTCTCTGCCCCAGCTCCACCCCTCCTACCTGTCTAGATGAGTATTTCTTCTTTATATCTTTGTTTGTTGGACTTCCATACAGCTGGATTTTCTGGAGCTTTTGGTTGTCTCCAGTTTTGAGGTAGTTGTATTCCTTCTTAGTTGTAGAGGGAGATGCAGCATCTCCCTCCTACACCTCCATCTTTGCTGCTAATTTCCAGTCATCTTACCATCTCTATAGTTCTACCTTTTCCAAAAAGGTACATTAAACACATTAAACTCATACAGCCTATAGCCTTGTAAGATTGAGTTCTTTTATTTACAATATGCATTTAAGTTTCCTCCATGTCTTTTCATGACTTAGTAGCTCATTTGTTTTACCATTATACATTTGTTTTGTTTCGTTTTGTTACAGCAGATTACCTCAACTATTGCAGCAAACAAAATTACCATGTTGAAAGAAATGGCTTATATTTTTATCTATTTTAACCCATAGTCTTTTTGAGAATCTATGTAAGTAATAAAATATTGCTGATATGTACAATAAAAAACAATATTGCCTGTTTTTGTGGACAATCTAATCCATGGGTTAGATGTGATGTTTTTATTCCTATATATTTTTCTGCTAAAGTATTCCTCTTAGCTTTATTTTCTATTCATCTCCCTCTCAATTGCTTTTGCTATTTTTCTTTCCCTTCAAACTTTAATTCCACTGAAGGGGAGGGAGTGTATACAAGTACCATTCCTCCAATATCCATTGTCCTTGAACTGCAGTGGAGGAACCCTTGATTTTTAGCTATATATAGTGCTAGCCAAATTAAATGCTGTAGTTATAGCATCACTTGTAGCTAGGTACAAATGTTTGATTTGATGCTTACCAACTGGATAGAAACAGAAGTTTGTACAAGTTCCAGGAAGTAACCTCTTTTCGAATTGCTGGAGTGTGGAAGTAATTGCTGCAATTCCAGCAGGCATCTTGGACCTTGAGGTGACCTTGGGCATGGCAGTGATGCATGGCAGAAATACAAGATAAAAAGAGGCTCAGTTCCTGTGACTAAGGCATACCAAGTCAGCCCTGGATAACTGCTTATGACCTCACTCTCCCTATGGGATATCATATTTATTTTTCTATAACTTAAATTATATCTAGCATTCACATTCTCCCCAGCAGAGGAAGATTTAATTAATTCAGAGAAAACTCAGTCAGAGTAACATATATATTAGCTTGCTTGAAATTTTAACATAGCTCATTAAAGCAATTTTTTTTCATTTTCCTATCATTTTAAATAATTTTTAGTGTCATGACTTTTTGTCCATTAACTTTTTCTTCTGCGGGGTAGATTCTGCTATTAATTCTATCAGAGCATTGAATTTTTTAAAAAATCCTAAACATTATCTTTTTTCATTTCTAGAAAGTTCATTTAGTCTTTTAAAATATTTTCCATGTCCTTACTTAACATGCTCAAGCATTCTACTATTTTATTGAACATACATAGTTATAACTGTTCTAATGTTCTCACCCACTAATTCTGTCTTATTCATTATTATGAATCTGTTTCTATTGATATTTCTCCTCATTATGGGTCATACTGTCCTGCTTTTTTTGTATGACTGGTAAATTTTTAATCAGATGCCAGACACTGTGAATTTTACTAAGTACTGGCTATTTCTGTATCCCTATACACATAGTTCAGTTTTTTCCACCCACTTGAATATAGTTGAGTTACTTGGAAATAGTTTGATCCTTTTGAGGCTCACTTTTAGTATTTGTAATGAGGGACCAGAGCAGCCTATAATCTAGGGCTAGTTTTATCCACTACTGAGATAATACTCTTCTGAGTACTTTACTCAATGTCCCATGAATATATAGCTTTTTTCTTTGTCTAGGATGGAACACAAACTAATCCCAGTTTGGCGTAAGTTCCAAAGGGTGTTCCCTCTTCTTATAGGTGGTTCCTTGTGCACCCTTGGGTAGTTTCCCCCATGTCCACACTGAGTGATGCGCAGAGGAAGATCTGTAGGGAACTCTGCCTCTGTGCACTTCCCTCCTTTCTCATGTCTGCCTCTCTGAATTCTCACTGGTTTAGCCTCCCTGTATTCCCAACTCTGCCAGACTGCAGGGCTCCACCTGGTTTCCCCTCCTGCACTGAGCCAGGACACTCTGAAGCTGAGATATCCTGTTTGTTTCCCATCTCTTGGGGATGATTGTTCCATGTGGCCTGTTATCAATGTCTGAAAACCATTGTTCCAAATATTGTATTTAATTTTTAGTTGTTTCAAATAGAAAGGTAAACCTGTTTCCTATTACATTGTTCACCTAAGAGCATATCTTATATTCTTTTTAAATTCAAGAAATAAATTTATCTCTCTGTACAGCTGCTCTTGGCTAAATTCCAATAATAAATTTAATGAAAGACTCAACTAAATATGCCACTAGATTTTAGTTGGATAGCAATGGTTCTAAATAATGTCTCAGAAAGCAACACAATTTGATGACTATATTTTTCCTGAGTAAAGGAAAATAGCTCATTGTATATTTTTTGTTATAAGGTTATGAAATAGCCATGAGGAAATAGAGTTGAGGACTAATTAACAAAGAATCAGCTCCTCTCCCAGAGCTGTAATTAGCTCTTCGGTAGTTAATAGGTTTAATTAGTGATCTGCTTCTTTGATAGTAACTGGCAAACTCTAGCTACATCCAAATACAGAGTAAAAAAACAGAATTCTTTCTCCAACTGGATGGAGAACTTCCTGAGCATATAAACAGAAAACGTGCATAATGCCCAGGCTATCTGGTCCTATTCTTTCACTCTATGTTCCATCTTCACCTTTCTGCGGGCAGTTATGCAGGATGTTTGTTATGTCTATCTTTAACATGTTCTGTTTTCACACCTTTTTTACTCACTATAGACCAAACTTCAAAGATGATGTAATAAAATGAGCATTGAACTCAGACAGGTCTGAGTACCAACCATTTGGTCACTGCACATTACTTCATCACTTACTGTCATTCATTATTGATTAGTGGGTCTTAGTTTCTTTCATCTGTAAAATGGAATATCACCTGCATCACAGAGTTGTTGAACTAAATGCTGTAATTTAGTGCATGCAGAAGCATGCACTGAACTGTTTCCCAGAATATATGTGTTAAACGAATATTGATGGATTTTCTTTTCAATTCAAGATCCTTCTTTCTCTTTTAACTTGTGTTTTTTAAAAGAACAATCCTAATAAAATATTCAAAGTGAAGAAAAATTAATGGTGTCAGCTTAGTACTTGAAGTGAGGTCTTATTTATAAAGATGCTCTAAATGTATTTTTATCACTATCCACCTTTGTTCTCAAGTACAAATATCACTCTACTAGAACTATCAGATAAAATAATCAATAGAAAATGTCAGGAAGAACTGTGGCCTCTGAATAAGCATGCCAATGTCTAAGAAGTCACTTTAGAAATACTTCTGGCTTCTAGTGAATCTCTATACAGCGCTAACATTGGCTTGCATTTAATACAGGAGGTAATGGGAGGTCATTTGAGTTGTCTTAAAGCATCTAAGAACTTTTATTGCTGTTCTCAGAGTAGGGCCAAGGACTTAATCCTTATCTATACAATGAAGACATTTGATAAGATAACTCCAGCTGTAAAAATTGTACGGTAAGCTAATGACTTATTATAGAGGCCTAGCCCTTTAATGTATCTCACATGAATCAATATAGGTCAATTCAACCCATAAAGAAAAAATGTTTGTTTTGCATTATTTTGGCTTGCACAGAGGATAGCGCTTTTGGTTAGGCGAGAACTAGCCCCTTATCTTTGGGCTGGATTTTCCTCAGCACTGAGCATTCCCATCCTGTGTCTGTCCTGAATACCTCAATTTTCAGCACCAATAACAAATTACTTTCCACCTTAGACATCTGAAAGAAATAGGAGGCAAAATGTTAGGAAAAATGTTCCTTCCTTAGCCATTAACTTTCTCTTTTACTCTTCCATTACCTTTCTAGAACAAAATTGCAGTGTTGCCATTTGTTCTGATGAGTAGCACTGTTTTTCACTTCAGTCTTGGCAAGTTTGACACCAGCTATCATGGCAGCTGTGCTATGGGGAACTGCCCTCAGCATTCAGGGTACCATCATTTACCAGCTCTTACAGGCAAATGGTATGATGACCTGGATTGAAAATCTGCATAATCTCTTCCTATGGGGAAAGGCTCTCACAGTTATATCTAAATGTATAAAGACCACCTCAGGATAATTAATCTAATTATGGGCCAGAAGTTAATACAAATTGTGTCTATCTCCACATGACTGTTTTCTAGTTAATCAACTCACTTTTCAGTGCACGGGAAGGATCCTGGTAGAAGGGAATTAGATAAGTTCAGTTATTAAATATTTGGAGTATACAATTGAATGTGGCCATCTGACCCTTAGAATTAATCAATCTTCATAAAATTTTATGACAATAAACTTGCTTATTGGGATTCACAATCAATCAATCAATAACTTTCAAAGCTTCATTTCAAGAGATTTCATTTTATCATGAAACAAAGTAGAACTCTGAACAGCGCTGTGCTATATATACCCTTGGGTATGTCTGTCAGTTCAAATATATTTCTCCTGAGATTAAAACATATGATGAAATTGAAGGATGCTTGGATGTACACATTATTCTATCACCCAACAAATATTTATCAAGTAACAACTATGTTTTAAAGCTGTTCTTACTATTGATTACACCGTGGTGACAATAAACAAACAAACAAACAAAAGCAAACAAAATCTGTCCTTTTTGATGCCCCCGCTCATAAAGTCTAGTGGGAGCAAAAGCTATTAGATATTTTAAAAATCTAAATAAATATTGTATATAATTATAAAAGAATAGGTTGCTGTGAAAGGCAACATCTATAGTTTTCTAACTTGAGTTACTTTGGGGATGGAGAAGGAGGTCACATAGTCACATAAGTTCTCTCTTAGAAACATCTCAGTTGAAACCTCAAGGATGAGTAAGAGTCAACCAAGAGGAATGTTCAAAGGAAGAGTTTCAGGCAGAGGATATATCAACGTCATCCAGTAGTGGTCAGAGATTCAAGTTTCACCGACAGAATCAACCATGAGGTGAAATAATTGCTATATTGTGTTTCTAAAAATTGGGAATTTCCTGGATGACATCATGGAGTTGGATTATCCTTGTGTATGGAATCTACAGTACAACACTGTAGTGACTTTCTTGACTGGATAAAATTTGACATTTACAATGGCTAAAAATAAACTATAGCTAATGAGACTTATCCACCTAATTTCACAGAAATTAAAGCATTAGCTTCTATTTAAGATTATATTGTCAGACACACAGATATTACCAACAGGATCAGAAAACCTTAGGATTTATGCAGTTAACTACTTATCAATGATTTCAGATGCAAGGAAAACATGCAGACTGATATGCTTCTTTACAATAGGACAACTATGCCATTCAACATCTATTTTAAATGCTCAGAGAGTCTGACATTAAATATGTGTGTTACTGCCTGTTCTAATTAAGCCTGGTAGTAATGCCATGTTAACAAGTTTCACAGCCTTCAGAAGCACTACACTATTTATTGAAAATTACATACATAGTCCAAAATCTATGAAGTTATATCTTAAATCTTTGCGAAAGACATAGAAATTTTTAGTCTGTATTATGTATATAAAAATAGAATGGCCTTCCCTCAATTAAGTTGAAGGATTTGTTGACATTAGCTTTATTAACTTTATCACCCTCTTAGAAAAACAATTTCTAAAGTGTATTCCATGTAACACTAGATTAAAAGGACACTAATACATGTTACTTAAAAAGATAGAGATTTCTTAACAGCGTGTGTGGAAATGCCAAGTCAAACAAAGTAAAAAAAAAAAAATGGGTTGTCTCAGAACCCTTCAGATCCCTTAAAATATTAATGATGTTCATTGAACACATTTTTTAAAAGATTTTATTTATTATTTTTAGGGAGAGGGGAAGGGAGAGATGCAGAGAGGGAGAGAGACATCAATGTGTGGTTGCCCTTCACCTGCCTCCAGGACCTGGCTGGAGACCTGACCTGCAACTTGGTACGTGCCCTGGCTGGGAATCGAACCAGAGACTTTGGGGTTCCCAGATCTGCACCTTATCCACTGTGCCAATAGCCAGGGCCTGAAAATATTTTTAAAAAGGATTCACAGTGTAGTATTTTCTAGATGCATTTATCTAAGGAACACTTTTCCACAGATCATCAATAAAACTCAGAATTCTGTGGAGCATTCTTGAAAATGCTTCCTTTAAAAATCTGAATTAAATGAGCGGAACAGATATATTGGAATAGTCTTGCATGGAGTTTTATAAAATATTAATAAACAAAGTCCTGCAACTTTTTACTATTACAAATGTAACTTTAGAAACAAAAATTAGCCCTGGCTGGTGTGGCTCAGTGGATTGAGCACTGGCCTGTGAACTAAAGGGTTGTCAGTTTGATTCCTAGTCAGGGCACATGCCTGGGTTGTGGGGCAGGTCCCCAGTTGGGGGCACGTGAGAGGCAACCACACATTGATGCTTCTCTCCCTCTCTTTCTCTGTCCTTTCTCTCTCTTTAAATATAAATAAATAAAATCATTTTTTCAAAAAAAGAAAAGAAAATTAATACCAATAAAAACTAATAGTAGATATTAATAATATCTTAAAACTTGTTCCAGAGGAATCCATGCAGACTAAATAAGGATGTATGAGACCATTGCAACATAGGAAAACAATCTGTGCTGCACCTACTTTTCAGTTATAACAAAATCAAGCCTTTGTTAGAAGCTTTTAACTAGGCTAATTTGTTTTCTGTCATTGTAGTTACAAGTCACAAGGTCGAAAGGGCATATTAGCAGGCAGACAGTTTACTAGTCTTGAATGCCCTTCTTCTAATATTAATAGACAAGAACATGATCAAGTGGGATTTATTCCAGGAATGCAAGATTGGTACAACATTTGCAAATCAATAAATGTGATTCACCACAAAAACATGAAGGCCCAAAATCACATGATCATATCATATCAATAGATGCTGAAAAAGTTTGTGATAAAATCCAGCACCCATTTATGATCATAACTCTCAGCAAAGTGGGAATAGAGGGAATATACCTAAACATAATAAAGACCATATATGACAAACCCACTGCCAGCAACATACTCAATAGGCAAAAACTACAAGTGTTTCCCTTATGATCAAGAGTAAGACAGGGATGTCTCTT
Source organism: Noctilio leporinus (assembly GCA_004026585.1). Taxonomy (NCBI): domain Eukaryota; kingdom Metazoa; phylum Chordata; class Mammalia; order Chiroptera; family Noctilionidae; genus Noctilio; species Noctilio leporinus. The sequence goes on from PVIW01003684.1 coordinate 114,739, forward strand.
TTCACCTGTTTTATTTAATGTAGTACTGGAATTCCTAGCCACAGCAAATAGACAACAAGAAGAAATAAAAGGCATCCAATCAGAAAGGAATAAGTAAAACTGTCTTTATCTGCAGATGACATGATACTGTACATAGAAAACCCCAAAGATTCTACCAAGAAACTACTAGAACTGAAAAATGAATTCAGCCAAGTAGCAGGATATAAAGTTAATATTCAGAAATCAGTTGCATTTTTCTATACCAATAACAAGCCAAGAGAAAGGGAAATTAAGAAAATAGTCCTGTTCACAATTGCTTCAAAAAGAGTAAAATACCTAGGAATAAACTTAACCAAGGATGTAAAAGACCTGTATATGGAAAATTATAAGATACTGAAGAGCCCTGGCTGGTGGCACAGTGGATAAGGCACTGGTTCGATTCCCAACCAGGGCACATAACCAGGTTGTGAGCCAGGTCTCCCACCAGGTCAGTAGATGGAGGCAGGTAAATGTCTCTCTCCCTCTCTGCTTCTTTCCCTTCCCCTTTCTCTAAAATTAATAAATAACATTTTAAAAAAGACACTGAAGAAAGAAATTGAAGAAGATACAAATGAGCACATACCATGTTCATGGATAGAAGTAACATTATTAAAATGTCCATACTACCCAAAGAAATACATAGATTCAACACAATTGCTATCAAGACTCCAATGACATATTTCACAGAACTAGAACAAATATTTCAAAAATTTATATGGAACCACAAAAGGCCCCACCTAGCAACAGTGATCCTGAGAAAGAAGAACAAAGTTGGATGAATCATGCGACCTAATATCAAACTAGACTACAAGGCTATAGTAATCAAAACAGCCTGGTACTGTCATAAAAACAGGCACATAGATCAATGGAACAGAATAGAGAACTCAGAAGTAAACCCACAACTTTATAGTCAGATAATATTTGACTGAGGAAGCAAGCACAATGAGCTAATCATAGTTTATTCAATAAATGGTATTGGGAAAATTGGACAGATACATGCATAAAAATGAAACTAGACCACCTTCTTACACCACACACAGAATAAATAAATTCAAATGGGTAAAAGACTTAAATGTTAGACTCAAAACTGTAAAAATACTGGAAGAAAACAAAGGCTGCAAAATCTTGCACATTGCTTGTAGAGATTTTTTGTCAGCTGTATTTTTTGTCAGGCAAGGGAAACAAAAGGAAAAATAAACAGATGGGACTACATCAAACTGAAAAGCTATTGCACAGCAAAGGAAATTGTTGAATAAAATAAAAAGACAAACTCACAGAAAGGGAAGACATATTCACCCATACTGATAAGGTGTTAATACCCCAAATTTGTAAAAACCTTATAAAACTGAACACCAAAAACAACAACAATAACGACAAAACAAGCCACCCAATTAAAAAATGGGGAAAGGACATGCCTGATCAGGCTCTTCTACACAGAGGACATATAGATGCCTAATAGACATATGAAAAGGTGCTTAATGTCACTTATTATTAGAGAAATGCAAATAAAAACCACAATGAGATACCATCGCATACCTGTTAGAATGGCCATCATCAATAAACCGAAAACAAGTACTGGCAAGAATGTGCAGAAAGGGGAGCCCTTTGCACTGTTGGTGGGAATGAAGACTGGGGCAGCCACTGTGGAAAGCAGTATGGAAATACCTCAAAAAAATAAAAATGGATGTGTCTTATGACTCAGTGATCCTGCTTCTGGGAATATATCCGAAGGAACCCAAAATACCAATTTGAAAAGCATAAGCACCCCTATGTTCATTGAAGTGTTATTTACAATTACCAAAATTGGATGCAGCCCAAGTGTCCATCAATAGCTGAGTGGATAAAACAGCTATGGAACAATTACACAATGGAATTCTACTCACCTGTAAATAAAGAATAAAATTTTACCCTTTGCAATAGTCTGGATGGACTTGGAGAACATTATGCTAAATTAAATAAGCCAGTCAGAGAAAGACTAATACCATATGATTTCACTCATATGTGGGATCTAATGAATAAACTTAACTAATAAGCAAAACAGAGACAGGCTCTTACATGAAAAGCAGATGACAGCTAGTTGGGGTAGGGAGGCTAGAGGTGAAGGGACTGAGCAAAAGCGAAAAAGAACTCATGGACATGGACAACAGTGCACTGATTGCTGGGGGGAGGAGGTATAAGGGGACTAAATGGTAATGAAAAATATATAATACAGATTAAATTTTAAAAAACTAAATAGGCATTGTAGAACTTAGAACATGAGATCCAAAATTAAGAACACATGGATGGGTATAACATTATCTAGTGGAAGCAAGGATCAAAAGTACAGAATTTTAAAAACTTTAATAATAATAATAGTAATAGCAGAACAAAGAGGAGAGAGAAAGTAGTACAGAGATAATGGTCAAGACTTTCCTAAAACTGATAGAAAACATCAAGCTGCAGATTTATGAAGCTCATGGAATCTGAACTTAAATATCAAGTTAAATAAATGCAAATGAAACTATACTTTATTGTCAAATAATTGAGGACCAAAGTTAAAAAGAATACATAAAAGCAATGAGAAAATGTTGATGTCTCTCTCCCTCTCTGCCTCTCTCTCTTCCCCTCTTTCTGAAGATAAATAAAATCTTTAAAAAAATTTTTAAAAAAAGCAATGAGAAAATAAAGGTGTGTTCTCTTCAGAAAAACAGCAATGAGTTATAGCTGAATACTCAACAGAAACTATAGAAGCCAGGAGACAATGGGACAACAAATAAATGGAATTATTTTATAACCAACAAAAATATCCTTCTTAAATGAGGACAAAATACATATTTTCACAACAACAAGCGTAAACAAACATAGTAGATATTTAGTTAATATTAGTTGGTGAATGTGGGAATTAAATTCTTTGTGAACACAAATTATTTGGGATGTACAATATGATTGAGGATTGAAATTATTTTGTTGCAAAATATTACTTCTTTAAAGTTTGAGGATTCTTTCACAGTTACAAATTAATTAGAATGAGTACCTTTAAAATGTACAATTGGAAAGAATTGGAAAAACATAAAAGAATAATAATTAGCCAATGTTTTCAGAATATGTGGAATTGACAGTTTCATATACTGTAAGAGGAGACGTAAATTGGCATAATTTTTTGGAAGGTATTTAATTTGAACTTCAATACAATGCAAGAAACTTGAAAGTATGCATTCCCCTTCCATGGATATATCTTTAGAGAATAATAATGTTCACAAACATTCAGCTAAAACAGGCTTGCCGTTTATAAAAGACTATGTCTGAATTTATCTTTTTAAAAATGTTTTCATGGGTTGACCTACCCAGAAACTTGCACTTAAAGGTTGAAAAGGTAAGTTTTAATAATGTTGTTGCTGAATACGGTGCTCCTATGAAAAATCAGGTTTCTGTGAAAAGGGAAAAGAGGAGAAATGATATTGCGTTGGTTTCTTTCAGTTTCTGTCCCATTGATCAGAGAAAGTTTTATTTATGAGGATTTGAGCTGAGCCTTGAAGATAGCACAGGAATTAGACTTACAGAGAGAAAACAGGAATTTAAGCTTTATGTGAGTCCAGAGGTGGACAGTCTTACTTCGTATTCAATGAAAAATATAGTATGCATTGTGAAGAGAATGACCAACCAACAATCTGAATAGGGGTACCCTGGAGAGGTGCAAGGAACCCTAGGAAAGATCACTTGAGGTTATTCAATGAGAGGCTTTCTATACCAAGCTAAGGTTTTTTGGATATTATTCTCAAAGCCTAATTGAACTATTGAAGGTTTTTAAGCAAGGAACTAATAAGATGAATCTGCTACTTGAAGGAGATTAATTTGGCTGTAAGCTGAATGAATTGGAAAAGAAAAAGGGTAGAGATGGGGAGGGATTGAACAGTTTCAAATATTGAAGTAGAACCTGTCTTGGCCAATAGGATATAATTCCTGAATTCAACTTGTGGCAGTGAAAATAGTTAATGGACAGGAGCAGGGAGGACTAGTCCTTTGGCCACAAAAATCATATTTCATTTTAAGGCACTACAATTCATTCATTTTATTGCAGAGTCTAGATCTCCAGATGTAATCCTGAATAGTTAAACCACTTCTAAAATCTCAACCATTAAGCCCTCATGTTCAGCAATAGTATGTCTACAGTGACCAGAAGTTTATACCTTTAAAATCTAATGAAAAATCAAGACTGATAGAAATATTAAAAAAATAAAATCCTTAGCCCTGGCTGGTAGCACAGTGGACAAGGTGCCGGCCTGCGAACCCAAAGGTTCAGGTCTGTGGTTCAGGTTGCAAGTCAGGTCTGTGGCTGGAGGCAGGTGAAACGCAACTGATGTCTCTCTCCCTCTCTGCCTCTCTCCCTTCCCCTCTTTCTAAAAATAATGAAATAAAATCTTTAAAAAAGAAATTAAAATCCCTTAACACATCCATTGTTCCAATATTTATAGCTTGAATTCTAATTTTATTCCAGGCTACGTTTCACAAGGAACAAAGTTTATAACTCATATACTTGTAGTTGTGAGACTGAGCTTAATGTGAAGCAGGAGAAATTACGGAATGGTTAAGTCAGCCGTTTCTCTGTGACTTTATTCAGTTGAGACAATCTGATTTTGATTTGATTTGATTTCTAAAAAGTGGTTTGAGCCCTGGTTGGTGTGGCTCAGTGAATTGGTGCTGGCCTGTGAATCCAAAGGTCACTGGTTTGATTCCCCAGCCAGGGCACATAACACATAACCAGGTTGCAAGCCAGGTCTCCAGCCAGGTCCTTCATTGAAGGCAGGTGAAAGGCTTGGGTCTGTTTTTGCTTTGATCAGTTTTACTGTTTAACTACTTGGAATTAAAGATGTGAACTTCGAAGAACTGATGTGACAACATGAGAAAATATTTAGATCGTTTTCTGAGCATAATTCTCTGCTAATAATAGAGTTCTGTGTAAGATGCGTGCCTTTCTTAGCTTCCCAGAATTAATGGAGCCTGATGACATTTTAACTGTGTGATAATTTCCAAACTCTAAGAATCTCTGTCGTCTTTCAGTCAATCCTTAATAATTAACAAAATTTCCCCAAGCACTTGCTGTGCACCTGCCAATGTGCCCGCCCCTGGTGCACCCAAGATACATAAGACACCTCTTTTTGATTAAGGGGATTACAGCCTAGTGAGGGAGACTGACAAGACTACTGCCTAAAAAGAAATAGAGAACATTTCAAATGACTTGCAATATGCTCAAGAAGAATAACGGTGGTTGCTGCTGTTTATTGAACACTTGCTATGTGACAGTCCCCTGCTTGAGCACTTTAATGTGGTTCCAGTCCGTGTGGGCAGGGTGAGAAAAGCAGCACCTGAACCGTTGATGGTACCTTCCCAATAGAACCCAGAGCTTCGGCGTGGTAAGGACTGGTGTAGAGGGGGATTGCAAAAATACCGACACATTTCACTCCTCTTTCTAACCCTTGGCAATGTGATCTGGAGTCCATCTCATTAAGAGGTCAACTCTACTTTCTACATGTTGACTATAGGTTACAATATGACCAGCTTTGGCCAATATAAAGTGGCAAAGTGACAGTGTTCCCATTCCAAGCCTAGGCCTGAAGTCAACTGTGCATTTCTTCCCTCTCTCTCTCTCTCTGTTACCCTCCTGCTCCCTTGAACACCTGCTTGTTGCTATGAGAACAAGCCTGGGCTGCCCCGAGGGTCATGAGAGACCGTGTGGAGCAGAGCCGAATAGCCAAGCCTAGTTTATTCTATGCCAACCAGCCCCCAGCTGACCTGCAGGTCCATGAGTGAGCTTAGCTGTAAACGGCAGCAATAGCCATCAGATGCAAATGAAGAGCAATTGAATTTTGAAAGTAATACCTGGTTACCAAGGATCAGTAAAAATCAACAAACAAAATAAAACTCTTTCTGTCATATGTTCTTTACTGGCTTTGCAGAACATCAAGTACCCATTTATTTTTCTTGTCTCACTTCTTTGTTCCTTCTCCGTTTCCTTTGCTCGTTCCTCCTCTTCAAGTTGGAGAGGACAGAGCTAGTCTGGGGACCTTCTCTCTAACTATATCCAGTAGCTTATTAATTTCATCCAGCCTCTTGGTTTTTAATGTCATCAATGTGCTGAGAGCTCAAATTTTATGTTTTTAGCATAGATCTCTCTGTCAAAGTCCTATCCAATGCCTACTTGATATTTCACTAAGAAGTCCAGAAAGCACCCTAAACTCAGTATATATTAAAACTCAAGTTCCTAATCTTCCCCCTCATTTCTGCGCCACCACAGCTTACGAAGAACCTGCAGCCTCTACCTCTGTCTCCCTGCAGTCTATTCTCAACTCAGCAGTCCAACAGGTTCTGTAAAGAAATCACCCACATCACAGCATTTTCTTTGGTTCAGAACCTTGCAGTGGTTGTCCATCTTACTCAGAGTGAAAACGGATGAGCTTGCTGGGGTCTCACGGGCCTGTCTGGTCTAGCCCCCTGTGAGTTCCCTGAGCTTCTACTTCTCTGCTCCAGCTGTCTGTCCTCCTCGATTGAACACAGGCATACCAGACAAGACCCTACTTTGGAGCCTTTGCTCAAGCTGCCTCTTCCACCTGGAATTTTCTGTCTGAAACACACACTTAGGATATTTAATGAACTGTCCCTGCACCTGATCTCCCTTTCCCTGGATTTCTACAGACTGACTCCCCCACTGCATTCAAATCTTTACTCAGATCAGGTCTGATACCAGCCAGGTAGAACGGAAACCCTGCAAGTACAGAGACCAGCTTGGCCGCACTTAGGTTTTCCCAGCTTACTGAGCAATGCTTGCCCAGCTGTCCTTCAGTAAACACCAGTTAAGCAAATGAATGCAAGAAGATGTAGTCATATCATTTTTTTTTTTTTGAAAAGGGAAGAAAACAAATGACACAGCTATATCGAGGTTCAGATCCTGGCTCACCTACTCAATAACATGATACTTCGGACAATTTATTTAATATCCCTGTGTTTTATTTCCTCTCTTATAAAATGGAGGTAAACTACTATCTATTTCATGAGGCCATGATGAGGGTTCAAAGAGTGATTTTATAGAAAGTAATTAGAGTAATGCTTAGCAGATTATAAATATTTAATAAACGGTGCATTTTATTATTATAGTAGTTATCATAGATTTGGTGCAGGGACTGAATAAAATAATCTTTGTAAAGTTCTTAACACAGTAAATGCTCAGTTGATGTTAGCTGCCCATCTGGTTTCTGTATTTCCGGAACACTGACTTCCTCTCCCCAGAAAGCTGTTGAAAATACCATTCCACTTTTAGTGTAAAATATATTTTTAAAAAATATAGCCTTTATAATACTTCCCACCTCCATACTATTCAATAATTTAGCTGAGGTCTTCTTCCCAGGAATCTCCCTGGTTAATGGTTCTTAGCCAGTTTGTTTCTTTCCCTGACCTACTACCCCACGACTATCAGTTTTCTCTTAATAAGACACCATTTGTTTCTTTAATGAGGGCTCTTTGTGTGCAACTGTAAAAGTTAACATTGACCAGCAGAGACCTTGCACTTAATAAGTTCTTTAAAAATAGATTGTTAGTATGTTTTCATTATGGACTACTCTTTTGGATCCTGGGAATTGGCTTTAATTGTTAAAAACAGAATAATTTGCACTTGGTTCGTGACTTTTACTTTCACCATTTGGTAAGCACAATACCTTAGAATATATATTTGCTATCAGATTTTATCCTGATAGAGAAGGAAGGACCTTGTTATGCTGCTAGCATTCGTTATTTCAGACATGCTGAGAGAACAGAGAAGGCATTTGAAGAACTACTTTCTATAGATCACTGGGTCATCTGACTATTCTGTGTTTCATTGATCAGTATGGACTCCATCTCTGCAGGTGGGAACAGTTACTGAGTTCAATGAAAATAAGATTAAAAGCCTCACCAAGAATGAGAAAGATGATAATAGATCATCTCATTTCGCTGGCCCTGGGCAGTTGCCCACTAACTGACTTCTCTTCTTTTATCCACACACCCCCACCCCCTCTCCAATTTGACTGTATGTTCTTTCTTCCCAGAAGAACTGAGTCTATGGTGTTTCAATTCCTGGAAATAGTTCATCATGACAACATCACATTTACTATCAATGAATGATATTTAAGATATTCATTTTCCCAATTTCCTTGTTGGAGTGAACAGACCTGATAGCATTTCATGAAGGCTCATATCAAAATGTTTGGTGACTTCACCAAAACATTCCAAATTTTGAAAGTTAAAGCAAATGTTAGAAATTCATTATGTGAGTATGAGTACTAGTTTGTTGAGTAAATCATTACATGAATAGGTTAGAATCAAAAAGAATTGCACAGCTGAAGGGAGGTTGAGAATTTTCTTCTGTAACTCTATCACCTTTGCTAATGTCTATATTGAAACAATCATTTCACCCAGATAGGGGTGTGTGTGTGTGTGTGTGTGTTGCAGAATATCCCAAGAAAAAAGTCAGATTGCTTCATATCCATGACAATGGATTTGGACATTCTTGAATCCTCCCCAGGTTTGTATATAAAAGTAGACTTTAATTATTTTTTCTTTTTCCAAGGGTGAAAACTCCATTCTATTGAAAAGAGAGAGGAAGAGAGAGGGGGTGGAGGAGAGAGAGAGAGAGAGAGAGAGAGAGAGAGAGAGAGGAATAGAGAGGAAGAGAGAGAGAGAAAAGCAGGCACACAATTCATTCTGCTGTGAAAGGGTATTAAGCTAATGAGAAGACATAACTTTGTGATCTAGTTTTTTTATGTATCAAATGTGTGACCCAAAGTAAGTCATTGTTATCCCTCTGGGATTATTGTCTATAGCACTCAGAGCTTTTGATTTATGAATTTCTTCCAATGGCCACCACAGAAACCTCCCTATCTCTGCAGGAAAAGATTTTGGGAAACTTTTTTTTTACCATATAGATAATCCATACTGGAAATGGAAGTTTAATATGTTAGTTTTAGGATGCACAATATATTGGTAGTAGGCTGTTAATGCTTAAGTTTAGATTACCTAGAATTATACTCATTTATGTATAATACCAAGATTTTTTTCTACATTCAGTTTTAATTAGAAAGATGAAATGTGGCAAGATGATTCAGATCAATCCACTTTTCTTAAAGAGCTGCTGTGTGGAGTCCGTGCACGTTAGATTGGATGGTATCTGCCCTCACCAGCCTCCCCATTATTCTTTCTGCATGGTGATCTCAAACGTTCAGAATGATGACCTCAAGTTACTGAGATATCTTTAGTCATCAAAAATGAAATTAAATAAACTAGGTCAAAAAAGACCCTACCTATTAAGCAAGAAAAGTCACTGAATATTTAACAAACACATTCAAAGTCATGTTTCCAAGAAAAATAAAGATTATTTGGTGAAGCAATTAGCTGACAAATATTTATTGAGCATGAATTTTTCTAGGTGCTACAGGGCACTCAGAATTTTGAAACATGGCCTTATTCTCAAACAATATATTTTTAAGGAAATGAGAGAGTGGAAAACAAAACTGTAATTAGTAGTAGTAACGTGTTTATGGTTGCTATGGTGAATCGACACTCCTCTACTCTACATTGTTCATTGCTTCTGGTGTGCTTTTCTGCGCTAAGGAGTGGAGAAGGTTAAAAACTACACTTCCCAAAGTCTTTTAAAACTAGAGTTCTGGATGTTAGATTCTTCTGATTAGAGACAGTATGAGAGGCTTACAGGCTGAGTGAAATAGAAGCTTTTCGATTGCTGTGTCACTTGATTTTGCTAGAAATCAAGTGGAAAGCGTTTTTCTGTAGCCACATTACAGCGTTCAGTCACTAATTGCGGGTATGGGCAGGGGATTGTAGAAGGCCCAGTAATGCCTTCTCTAAACCTGAATTTCAGGTCCTCCAGTGGATGGAAAGCCTAGCCATTCCCCTGGTGCTCTGTGTTGTGAATATGGTGGAACTTGTTCCCTGCCCTCCCCGCCGTGGGTGCTTTAGGAGGTGTTGTTGGAGGACTTTTAGCTGCTCAACCTGTCAATTCTCCCAGCTCTTGCAACGATTCTGTGAGCACCCAAATCTCCGTGTCAAATCCCTTTCTACTCAAAATAGCTGGGATGATTTCTGTGTCCAGCTGCAAATATTTGTTGACTGACTGTAATCTTCGTAGACCACTGATGCAGCAAAAGTTAGAGAGGAGGCAGAGTTTTATGGACTGGATGGCAAATTGATGCTTTGAAGACGAGATAAGTGGACATCTCATAATTTTTTTGAAAAGTTTGGATAAGATTTACGTATAGACTCATACTTGCACTTTATATATGGAATAATAATTTGGATTTTGCACCAGCCAGCAAATTATAAGACCACAGAAGATCCTGAGAGCCACAGCTTTTGGAAGCTTTGTTTTACTACCTTTAATTAAAAGAGATTCATAATTTGCCAGGCTCCAATACCTGAAATGATCCCCCAAAGAGCACTCAAAGGGTTTAGCCCTAGACCCTTTGAGTAAATTATGAATGATCAAAAAATGTGTTCCAGATATTTTGTGGATAATGCTAAGCTAGCAAAAGCCAGAGAACTATAGACCTAAGGATAAAAATTCTCTTGAGCCCACCTCCTTCTGCCAAAATATTATAGGGATTTTAGTAGTGGCTTTGTGGCTTTAAGGCCTCAAATTACAAAAGGTCAAATTAGGAAGCAGTGCGGGGGGGATTCTAGGAATGCTGCTGAAATGGAGAGAAATCTGCATCATGTTCTGAACCTTCGTGCTCTGCTTTCATGTCCTTTCTTGGACTGTTGAAGTCCCTTGCTTCCAGAGATCAACCACCCCACAGCAACCCACTCTTCTGCTAGGCTTGAATGTCTTGGTTATAGAAAGAGGTCATGTGTCCTTGACCTCTTCTCCAGGAGGGATAAAATGATAAACACACCTTCTTTATACTTACCTGTCCATGTGACAAACAATCCCTGGCCTGAGCTCTTTAGCTTCACGTTCTTGTCATGAAGCCACAGAGAACTGCACACTGGCTATTTGCTTTTGAGAGCAGGGCTTATGGGCAGATTTACCACTAAACAGGTCCGAGGAGACCAGTTACACATCAGTGGCCAGAGAGCACATCAAAGTAGCTAAGAACAGGAAAAAGCTAAAATATTGCATGTCTTCTTCTCCTTCTCCTCCTCCTTCTTCTTTTTGGCTTGGGACTTGACAATGGGTTGAGGTACAGAAAATGACCCTCTTCAGGAAGCACCAAAGAATCGAAGGATTTTCATTCTTTGCCTTTTTTAAAAAACCCGTTTCCATCCTTTGTCACTGTTGCCCATGTGCATATAAACATTACAAGATGGTAAATGCAATGCTAGGACAAAGAAGTCAGAAACTTACAGTTGCCAACCCTGTGAAATTATTCATATGAGCCTTCAGGTTGTGGATGGATCACTGCAGGGGCACCTAAGTCCATGTGAAACAGGGACAGGAAAAACAGATGACAGAAAGGTCAACCCTTTTCTTCCAAAATTTGCTTTAGGGTAACTGTTATAGACCATGATAGAATCACACTACATGGAGTCAGAAGACATTCTGTAGGATAACAGCTTGCAACCTAATCTTGAATGTATTGGCTGGAAGGGCCTTGGAATCCTGCTATACCAAAGGGACTTTTCCTGCCTGCTCAAAGTCTCTGGCTTTCTCAGTTTCTCACTCCCACCAACCTTGATGAAATTAATGCACTTTATAGTAAATAAATGGTCAGCTCTTAAACCTTGTCTCTGGGGGAGAAAAGAAGTCCAGCTCCACATTGCCTCATGCGTAGGTAGCCTTCCCGTGGCCAGGGAGAGCAATAAGAAGACTCAATTCTCTGACAAGTCACACCACCGTAGCTGTACTAGATGGTCTCAGACAAAAGTCACTTCTTTAACACAAAGCTTTTTTTCCCTCATTAAATACACATGGCTTTCCAGATAGTAAATGCCTTGGGTTGTTGCCATTTCCACCCCAGGATGAAGCCAAAATCAAATTTTAGGTTCCTACTGAGGCTTAAGAGAAAGCATAGGATACTGGGTGCTGACAGTTGAGAGACCGAAAGGGTATTTGGAGAGTGAGTGAGAGCTCCAAGTGGCTGTTTTTTGAAAAATGCATACCTCAAATAAATATAAATAACCAAATAAATCCTCTCTAAGTTTGTGGCACTTATTTATATTGGTTCACTCAGAAATGTGTTAGTGTTTGTTTTGGTTTCTGATGACCTGCACCAAGGATGTTCCACTACTGAAGAAAATGCAGTTTAAGCTCCAGAGTGCAAAGCACGTTCTCTTCATCTGCTCCTTGCTAGAGTTCTGTCTTCAGTGAATCAAGTTTCTACTTGACAAGGGGAGTGAGAGTCTCAGGAGGAAAAGAAGGTGCAAGTAACATCTTCACTGCTACCCACCATAATGGTTTAGGAAGTAGAAAAGAGGACAAGCAACAAAGGCCATCTGAAGGATGAACATGTACAATGAGGCTCTGTAACTAGATAAAGGGAAGAAGAAATTTTGAACATATTGTCTTTGCTAAACATAAAATATTTATGGTAGCAGACTTATTTTTTAAGAGTTAAACTGATAAATTTTTAAAAGAGCTCTCCTATAATATTATCTCTGATAAACCCACTGGAAAGAACAGTTTGTAATATTATGTGTTTGTTGTTTAGTGATTTATAAGTCTTTCCTTATTACTCCAAAGATTTTTGTGTTTGAATAAATTTATATTTCTGAAGCTTATTAGATTTACCAGAGAATAGACTTATAACTTTGGAAATATTAAAGCGAATGCCGATTTTTCTGCAGGGCATGAGAATACTCTGAGGTGAAATCTAAGTACCAGGAAATCCCAGAGATCACCACTGCGGGAGAGAAACATTTCATGTTTGTTAAATTAAGAAATGGCATTTGACACTGAGTTTTCCTCCTCAACTCAAGCTGCTGAGTTAACTCAAATCTGTACTATTTGGAGGATTTTGCTTGGCTCAAAATTATAGGCTCTTAAAAAAAATGCACAAATGTTCACATATAACACACCATTCCTAATTATAAAATACAAATGACAGTACCCAATTGGCTTAATTTCCCATTCCAGATATCACATACAGTATTAAGTTCAATAAAGGCAGAATTTATTGAAGACATTGAAAATGGAAAATTTTTACTTGTCACACATACTTTATACATTTCATGTTTAAGTTCCTTATCATAGGTTTTTATGATGTGAAATAAATCCAACTTCATATTTATTCTGTGTGACCAAAATGTGACCCCTTCTGAGCTTTGAGGACTTCTCAGATTTTGTGACTTGGAAAATCACAGCATTAGCAGAAACATTTTATTCTTTTAATATATAGGTCCTTTGTAGGGAGGTTATTTAACCTGTGAGCAGGCGCCTGCTAGAACTGAGCACCAGGAACTCAGGATCAGTCCCTTGTTCTTTGGAGAAAAGCACAAAACTTACTTTTATATCTCTACCACTACTTAACTGGTATCACTGGTATCAGAATTCTCTGATCTTGTGTTCTTATAATAATCTGTGGAGACATGCGGAGAGAATATCAGAATCAACAAAAGGGTAATTTATTCTCAGGATCCCATGTTTTGCTCCATTCTATGTTGTATGGGTTAAAATAAAGATGGGAAAAACTTCATTGACAGTTGTTCATTTGTGTATCTTTAACCCATCCCTCTTCAGAAAATATTAAGATGCTATTAAGAAGAGGGAGAGAGAGAGAGAGAGAGAGAGGGAGGGAGGGAGGGAGGGGGAGAGAGAGAGAGATTACAAAAAGAAAAAAAGAGAACTGAGAACTGGCTGGCATTTAACCATTTCTTTTCATTTGGAAAAGTCCAAAGCAAAAAAGTAAAATTTTTGGGCTTGTCAGATATTCCTCCTTTTGTGGAGAGAAATTCACCACTTTGATTATTATTTACCTCTAACTGAAATCTTTCCTCATTCAGGCTTATCTTCAGAAATTAGTAATATTGAATTTCGTTCCTAATATGGTGCCATCTCTCTCTCTCCCCCTTCACCTTGTCAAGGATGTAAATCCTAAATTTCATGAGTAAGAAGGGGTATTTGAAAACATCTAGTCCAATCTTTTCATGTTTTTTACAACATAAAGAAACCTAGGCTTGCCCTGGCTGGTGTGACTTAGTGTATTGGCGCTGGCCTGAGAACCCAAGGGTTGCTGGTTTGATTCCTAGTCAGGGCACATAACCAGGTTGCAAACCAGGTCTCCAGCCAGGTTCCCTGCTGGAGGAAGAGGAAAGACAACCATAAATTAATGTTTCTCTCCCTTTTTCCTCCTTCTCTGCCCTTCTCTCTGAAAATACTGAATAAAATCTTTAAAAAAAAGAAACCTAGGCTTGAGTATTTAAATAACTAGTCCCACGTTACTTATCCACTTAGTAACAAAGAATAAACCAGATTCCACCCAATCCCAGTCCTATATCCCCTGCTTTTCTACCCACCCTATGCTATTTCTTTCAGTTATTATCTTCCACATATTCAGTTTCTTTCTTCTAGATGTTGATTTGCATGAATAGATACTACTCTAAGTCATGAATCCTAAAAGAGCCAATTTAAGCTTTGGAAGAAATTCAGATAGAATCTCAGGGACCTCATTCAATTAATTATTTTTAGTATCATCTTTCATTATTAGACATCTGCCTTCTGCTTCAATTATTACTATGTCAGAGAATGCTTGAACTTCTCAACAAGGCCACTTCATGACTGAGCAGGACTACTTATGTGAAGAATTCTGCATTATTTTGAACAAAATATGCCAACCTATAAATTCCACCAATTGGCCAAGGCTTGTTTCCCAGTAAGGAGAAAACAGCTCACTTCCCTACCCCAGTACAATGGAAGACTCCCTGGAATCCCAGTACTTGAAGCTTTGAAATTCAGTAAGGCATTTGCATCCCAGAGAACCTTCCAAGAGAAATCTCAAATCCCAGCTATCTCTTCTGTTCCTGTGAGAATGACAGTTGCCATGGGAATGGGGAGACACTAGGGCACACACACTCCACTGTCCTCAGGCACTCCATGATTTCATCTCAGCCCAGCTTCTGCTGGGACAGAAGTGCCTGCTGCAATTTTTATAGAGGCCAATCAGCTAGGCCTAGCAGAGGAAGTGCTGGGTCCCTCTGCACCAGAGTAAGAAGACATGATTTATTTAGTGCTTATGGAGTGGTTCTATTGAGTGGTTCTAATGCCCCTGCCTTGACTCACAGATGAACACAGGAATTCTAATTTTTTTATAACTTCATGCTCTTGTCTTCAATCATCATCCTTGGGTGGATTTTAATAGTTTGTAATTAAAAGAGGAAAGCACTCCAATAAACTCTAAGCTGATCAAGTACCCATCAGTCCTGTGGATATATCTGGAGTGCAGGTCAGACCCTGCATATTAACCTCTTGATTTTTCTGTGGCTGTGAACATGAGGAAGCAGCTCACACTGGCTTCAATGGGATCTTCAGTGTGACTCACCCAATGTTGGGAATTTCAGCTGAAAACAGATTTAGAGCATCAAGCTATTTTGCAAACTAATGAGAAATATGACTCTGTCCTCGGAGGGAGACACCACCCAGAAGACAACACAGTCTTGTTTACATAAAGGGGAGACTTGGAGCCTAAAACAGGCAGCCAAGAGCCACCTCATGTGAAATCCAAGGCTGAATTTTTGTATTGATCTTGGAGTGGGATGGACCGGGAAGAGCATTCCTTGATTCGAAAGCTGCATCTCTAGGGTCTGAAGCACTCTAGGGAAGCCTCTGAGCCATTCATCATCATCATTTTGTCAGGAGCAGGAAAATGGGACTTAGATTAAGTCCTTAAACAGGTTTTACAATATCTCTGCTAGTTTATAGGTGGAACATCAGCTTGCTTCATCAAAGTCAATGTGTTGCTTAGGTACTCTTGATTATATGAATGTGGTCAAGAAGTAGGCCATTTCCAAAACACTTCCCAAATCCATTCTTACATAAAATAAGTATCATTCTCTTCCAGAGTGGCAGTGCTTGATGGCTCTAGTAATTTGCTGAAATGTTTGAGTGCTCAGTAAAAAGCCATTTCTCTTGACTAATAGGGAGATTTATTGTGCATGGCAGGGATTTCCTGAGAACCAGTATGTTACCAGCCAGCCCCTCACTATTATGCTATTGTAGGGGGTCTCTGATATGTTTGTCATATTATGAGTAAGGATTTTAATATTTATAAGAAACTATTTAAGATACACAGATATATTAATAATACAGTGAAATCTTATAATTCATTATTCAACATAAGAAATAAAAGTAACACAAATTTGAAGCCTCTCTATATTAACTCCTATCTAACCTTCCCAGGCCCCAGAGAGGAATCTCTACCCTGAATTGCATGCTTTTTATTCTCAAGCAGTTATTTGTAAAATTGATACACAGTATTGACTTGAATGCTTATGAATGTCATGTAAAAGATAACTTTTACTACATCTTTTTACTGTAATTTGCTTTTTTCACAATATGAAGATTCATCCACATTAATAAATATAGCTCCAGTCTATTCATTTTTATTTGTGATTAGCATTTTTTTTTTCATTTTCTTATTCACAGATATATGAGTTGGTTTTTATTTTGCTTAAAATGTATACTTTCAACTTTACTAGACAGAGTAAAATTGTTCTTGAAAGTGGTTTTACCAATATATACTCAGATAGACAATATATTAGAGTTCCAATAGTTTTATATCCTCACTAACATCTGTTATTGTCAACCTTTTTAAAATTTTGCCAATCTAATGATATCTCACTGTGGTTAGAATAACCATTTCTCTAATTCCTAGGTTAAAGATATTATTGGTAAGGTTTACATCTTTTATACTAAATTCACTTTCCCAATTTCCTTCCTCATTTCTTATATTAAACATTGCCCCCTCTTTTTTGCCTCTCTTTCTTACACACACACACACACACACAGTACTTTCCACTGGTATGTATTTACAGACCTCTCTGTAAACAATCTGGAGAGTAAATTTATACTTGTTTTCTTATTTGGTGAGAAAATAAGATTCTTATTTTTATTTCTATTTAAGGAGAAAATAAAATTCATATTTTTTATTTCTACTTTGGGGGGAAATTTGGGGAGCCTTCTAATATCTGACTGTTTTTTGCATAAAATAAAGCAAAAAACATGTGGGCCTGTTCATAGGGTTTCTTTGAAATTCTTTACAAGTATAGATGTACACATTGTACATATCTTGATATTTACTAGAATTAGATCATTATATTAGATATGTGTGTTGTTAGGGGTTCTTCCCCCAATAATATGTTTCCATTTATGAAGTGTTACTTGCAGAGACCACAAAAGTATATTCCAGGTAATCTATGTCTGACCACACCTGATTTTTTATATATTTCTTAGTTACTGCCTGGATTCTATCCAAAGGTGAATGTTGAAGGGGTAAGTTTAACTCTATTCCATGTAGTCAAATTAATATAGTCAAGGGGAAGGGGAAGATGTTTTCCTATAGGAATTTTATCAAAAGCGTTAGAATTTAAATTTCATGTGTGGCTTTTCATTTATGTGGATTAGCTGCTATGTAAGCCTGCAAAAAAAAAATGCTAAGGAGAAGTAGAATTAGAGATAGAGATAGTATAAAATCCAGGGTGGCTTTTGAGGCACACTCAGTAGGAATATAGAACTCTATACTTTCCAAGTTTTTCCCATTCTATTGGGACTCTTAAACTGAAATAATAATCTTTTCTCCTTTAAATAATTCTTGTCCTACTTTTAAAATTACTAAGGGAATAAAATAAAACACAGTCAAACTTAACATCAACATTACTAAAACATATGTGACAGCATGCAGAAACTCCACAGACCTTGTAAAAACCCATTTAAGACCGCAGATAAAATCACCTAAAATACCAAAATGTAGTTAAATTAAGAGCATGGGTTTGGAGGGCCAGGCAACTTGGGATTTACTTTTGACTTTGTCATTGCCCAAATCTGTGCCTTTTTGGTAATCATTCTTATCTACCTGGATTTGATAGATGAGTTATAGTTTTCTCTTGTCTTTCAGAGATATTGGGAATATTATGGTCCCTGTTCTAACATTCCTAGGCCAAATGACAGAAGGTGGCTAAATAACTCAAGAGATGTTAACTGTTGCAACACTGGTAAAACAAAGGATGGTATGATGGCTCTTGTCGTCATGAAACTGGCATCAGATCTAAGGTCATTTGAAAAACACTCAAGTTCATAGTTAGTCCCTATTCTCCCTGGATCCATGATTCTATGGCAAGATTCCCTTGAGTAGATCTAAATTATTTAATCCTGCATTTACCAAGCATTGTCTTCTTCGTATTTAACCAGCAGCTTAAACACATCAGCTTCAATATGCAATGGATTTCCTTCCAGCCTAAAATCAAATGGATTCTTCTTATGAGAGCTCAAAGGGGTAGAAAATGAGGTGCTACAAATCAATGAACTTTGAGATGATTTTTTTCAATGCTGAAGTCACTTTCTCAATTCTAATAGTTCCAAGCAGCCAGTCTCTAGTCCTTGATCTTGACCTTTGGTCTTGGGCCCATAACATTCAGAACAGGGAGTCACCCAAGTATAATTTTTGTCTGGCCACAGTCTAAAAGTTTGGTAAAATGCATAGCAACAAACTATCTCTAAACAAAATTAACTGGCATTGTATAATACTTTTGTGTACTTGAATTTGATTTAGAGCAAGTACTTATAGAAAGTCACATAAAAGTATCTAAAGAATTTCTACTTACTAAAAGATGTTCTTTAGCAACATAATGCTTTTAAGGACACAGTGGGTTAGGACTTATGGAAACTTCTGTTTGACCTCTCATTATACTTTGTTTTATAACTACCCTTGACAATTACACTGTGTAAGGCTGTGATCAGGGATGACTTCATGAGCATTCAATGTCACAAGGCCCCCCTGGTCCAAAGGGCGCTGTGCTTAGTTGAATGTTCAGTCATGGCTTTCTTGAAATTTTATCTTTGAGCTTGGGTTTTATAATGAAAGCTTTTGATGGTCAATGAAGCATAAGTGTAAGAAGGAGAGAGAGACACCCCTATTGTTTGTCTCCTTATTTGCATACAGTGTTCACCATAAGCACATAATTCGGGGGACCCACGATGCATGGGAATTCACTATTATTAAAGACGAGTGTGAAGTAAACTTCTGTGTCTGAGTAAATAAGGAAGGCTGCACCACATTCCATTAGAACTAAAACTTTGAGCTCAGGAAGAAGGCAATTCCATCCAAGGAGCACTAGTAACCAAGGAACCCTATTATGTTCATTCTTATCTGTGTTACTTGCCAGTATTGGCCAATGACCTGTGTTGAAAATGATGACAAAGAAGGAATGATAGGACAGCCCTGAGTTTCTTTCTTTTTCGGTCTTTTCTTACTCATTAGTAAACCAAATGTAGAGCCTGTGTGTATCAAGAAGTAAAATTTATTTGGGGGGAATGGGTGGGTGGGGAGGGGGACAGAGGGGAGCAAAATGGGGATGGATGTAATACAACAACAATAAAATTTTTAAAAAAAGAAGTAAAATTTAAAACTGAGTTAATTTTGTGCAGCATTTGCATTGTCCTGGTAAGAACAAAGTACATATATCAGCGCACACTGTGAAATGCAAATTGTGTAAATTTGTTGATTCCTCATACAGATTAAATGATCTTATGTTTCTGTTTTAAATTTGTGTTGTGCACCACAAAAATGAATGGTAGCATTCATGTTAATAACTCAAAATTTTTATTATTTTTTACTTAGAAAAAAATTAAAATATCCATGGTACACCAAGAAAAAAGGAAAAAGGAAAACAAATTTAGTACCATTAACAGCAATTTCCTCCCTGTTTTTTGAACAAGAAGACTCACATTTTCATTTGTATTGGACCTCGAGAATTACATAGCCAGTTGGTTATGATATGAGCAGTGAAAAAGAGATAGAAGTAGACAATAGAGATTAAGAGAATAATGCCGTTGCTGAGTGTCTCCCTCCTCAGGTAAGAGACAGGTTGTTGGAAGGATGTAAACCCATTTTAATGGGAGGGGACGAACACCCAAAAAGCTACTGGGCCCTGTGTCTGATTTGGCTCAGCTGGCTCCAAGGCAGAGAGCAGGAGCTTCCATCAACCTCATGGTCCTGCTCTGGGTCACTGTGTGGTGCTGGCCCATTTGCCATCTTTTGCCTCCTAGTCTATTGAGACACGTATAACAAGTATATATAGAGGAGGCAAAAAGCTGTCTGATAGCCAGATGCCTTACCTGCCACCTGTGTCTCAGCCCAGAAAAACACTGGGTAAATAGTAGTATTAAGGTTTTGAACTGAAAGAAATTATCAGTATTTACCTTTAAAAAAAAGTCAGTGGGTTTATAAAATTGGGTTTATAACTTTTATTTTATCTAGTAACTTGTTACTGTCACCCTTGATCATTCATAGCTTTCCCCCTAATAATTCTCTTAGTTAAGCATGATGAGGTTTGATGCCTGGAGATTTTCCTCTGAAACATTGCTTTCCTTGTGATTTTGAAGTTCTAGATGTTTTCTTCCTTCACCTGTCTCTCTTCCCTGCCATGTTCTTATCTGATATAACTTCCTGTCTCTCAGGCAGGCTGCCTGAGAGCTATGTCTGGCCACCAGAACATGTTAAGCCCACGTAGCACAGGCTGGGGGAACAAGGGGTAGCAGCACTGTGAGCAGCTTCAGCACATGACAAATAGGAATTAGTGGATACAGATGCTAGTGTTCTCTCTTTTGGGTGGGGCAGCTTTGAGCCGTGGGGATCCTGCAGAGGTTATCGGTGGGCCTGGGACTCATGGCTCACAGTGATTGACTGATTATTAACACCTTACATTACCTTCATTCCCTTCCTTTGGGAAGGGCCCCCCAAATAAACTGGTCTTCAAATCCAATTCATGGTCTGCTTCTGAGGGAATCCAACATAAGAGATTTTTAACCCAGGTCCACCTGGAACAAAACATGAACTCTTGAGCACTATGCTATCCTGCAGTGTCTCTTAAAATGTGGTGGTGGAATTATTCCCTTGTTACCTAGTGGTACCTGTCAATAATGAAGACTCCCAGGCACACGGACCTTAAACACACTGGAGCATCAAAGTCAACTTTAGCATTTGGGTCCCAGGTAAGATTTCTAGTGCTAAGGAGGAATCTCTTTTTATAGGTAATATTACGGATCATTGCAAGTCGATTTTAGCCTGGCCCTAAATGATTTTCTGCCTTCTTATTCTATGAGTGCCTGTCTGCAGGCTGCTTATGCTACATGTTTATGCTAATGAATAGATTTCAGTATTTCATAGTATGTCAAGAATATTCAACCAGCTAACATAAGAAAATGGCCTAATCATAGCAAAACAAAATCCAAAAAGCAGAGAAAATGGCTGGAAGCTGAGGATTTTTGATGCTTCATTCTCTGTCTACCAACAATTTCCCATGAGGCTCTGAAAAGGCCAGTTAACCTCTTAGTGTCCTGCTTCCTTTTGTGTTAAATGGGACTCATAACCCTTATGATGTAAGGACACCAAGCAAATGAATTATTTAATGTTAGATGATCTATAATCTGCCACACAGTATTATTTTGAAGATGCCCATACATTATTCATTGCTGAATGCACTTATGTGACATTATTAGAGTATGCAGTCTCTCACAAATTTCCTATATTGCATCCACTTTTTAATAGGTGGCAATAACATACATGCTGTGGGATATTTTTAGCTAAAGTGAGTGAATGTAGGTGACCCAGAGTGAAATGTTTTAAGGCTCTATAAAAACGATGAACCTAATCTCATATTGGATGATGTATACGACTGTATTTATTTGTAGTTCAGTAGACTCTGGGGATTCGAGGGTGTAATATCATGGTTTATGGTCTTTGTAAGCAACCTCAGAGGTTTATGTTACCATGTATTCTGCAGTTTTGTGGTGGCGTGAATTTGAATTGGGCACACGAAGAGCCTGCTGGGTGGGGGCGAGTGACAAGCACAGGGAGGGAGGCAGCTGGCTTCCCCTCATGTGCCTCTCGCCTTAGCCCTGTTCTCTCTGATGCAGTAACTGCCCTTAAGTGATAAAACCTTAGTACATTGATGAAAAATGGCTCTTCTGGGAGAAACAAACCATGGCTAGTGCTGGTGATGAAAATGAAGACATTTAAGAAGTACTTAACTCTTAGCCAGAAAAGATGTATTTTTAATAAATTAGGGTAGAATATTGAATTTGGCAGATTTAAGTCCACAGTATGATGGAATCCACCAAATGGGTATATGAAAACCAGAAAAATCACTTTGTGAAATTATTTCAGCAAGAGTCCTCATCAAGCCAAAATTTTACTCATTTAACATTTTTACTCTTTTAAAAAAAATTGCCAAGGGAAAAAAAGTGGGACAATTGTCATAGCATAAATAATAAAATGCATTAAAGTATGGCTAATCTGAGGGTCAGAAAAGGAGTTTTCAGTTTTCACTTTTTTGTGGTAGTATTTTACAAGAGAGGTTTTATGTTATAGTAGTGTTCTTAGCATTCCTTTTATTCCTCTTGATAGTTTTAGTTAATTCTTTCGTCTTTTGTAGAAGGAAAGCACATCATCTGTGGGTGAAAATGTTACCTCCTCCTTTTTTGACATGTGAATCATTAAACTCTTTAGTTTTAATTTGGTTTATATGTACAATGACTTTTGTGGGTAGCAAATAGTATTTTGATTAGTAAAAGTATGAATTGAGAACCAAGATAAAAAAAATAAAGATATACTTAATTAAAGCTGAATACAAAAATATTCTGTAGTTAAATATCTAGAGAAGTATATTTCTCTAGAGAAAAATAGCCAAATGAAATGCCCATTTTCCATGTTATGCATAGGCATGAATTTGCATAGCAAGAGAGAGTGTGGGAAAAAAGGAAATGTTAGTGGTACTATAGAACTTTGTAGATTAACCTGAATATTAGATTCCCAAAACTGGGGTTATTCCATTAAAAATGACCTTCATGAATTATGGGTTTATTTGGGAAAGTGTATGAAAAGTAGGACCATTGCATGAATGTAAAATATTTAGGTAAACAGAGGCAACAGAGGCTCAATAACACCTGTGTTGTAGAGGTGCAAATCTAATTTTCTCATTTCCTTTTTCTTTCCCCTGGTGTACCAAATTTCTTCAGATAAAGTGATTGAGATGGCTCAGCAAAGACCAAGAAAATCAGATGAACAACTGTAAAAAAAAATTGACCTACACCATGACCCACAGAGAGTTACATGTACCTTGGGAAATTAACATTTGTATAATATTTAATTTACACATCACCTTGAACACTGGACTCATATTTTTCTTATATTGGAGGTATTAGTTTGATCACTTTTCTACTTTTCTAATAGAATAAATTAAGACTCATCTGTATGCAACAGTTAGAATTAAATAGAACACCTAAAGCAAACATCGAGTGCCCTCATTCTGCTGACAAAGTGGAGGTAGTGTGTTTAGATGATATATTTGATGACTGGTAGTTGACTTTGAAACAACTCTGAGACTAGTCTGAAGGATTCTTGTAGACCCCATATGGTGGTGTACCCATATGAATAATACTATTGCATGTCTGTGTATAGAATGTATATAGATTCAACTGCAAGCAATGCATGGATTCCTGTTTGTTGACAAATGCACCTCAGTGTGGATCCAGATTCTTCAAGCTCCTTTGGTCCCAGCTGTTCTCTATCTCAGAAGGTGAACACAATCTTACCAACCTCTTTCTCATGTGGGGACCTCATGTACTTTTTAAAAATTTTTATTAAAATGCTTGAAAGTTAGAGCATTCAAAGTCATGCCCCTGTGTTTGGAGAACTTGACTGAGTGCTCTCTGAACATGGGGTACAGCCTTTCACAGATTTTGACCATTTCTTTCTTTTCTTAAAAAAAGAATTTTTTAATTATTTTAAGATAGAGGGGAAGAGAGGAATGCAGAGGGGGAGAGAGACATCAATGTATGGTTGCCTTTAACCTGCCTCCAGCTACGGACCTGGCTGGAGACCTGGCTTGCAACCTGGTTATGTGCTGTTCCTGGGACTCGAACCAGTAACCTTTGAGTTCGCAGGCCAGCACCTATGCACTGAGCCACCAGCCAGGGCTTTCTGACTATTTGTTATAAATGTTTACTCTTCTTTCATGAGTTTTCCTGAAAGGTATAGAAAATCATCCTAAAACATTCAGATTATCAAAAAGGATGAACAGTTTTCCTAGGTGACTCCTTTAGCCTAACCTGAATTACTTTTTAGGGGAGGACATCAATTTTTTCTCTCCCTTATAATAAACTCTAGTTATTAAATCATTGTTTTGAAACCATGATTAGAGCTATCTTGAGAATCTCATGCCTGGTTCCCTAGGTTTTCTGCATTCAATATAGTTACATGGTTTTGTTGCTCCAAGAAAAAGCCCTGAGACCACTTTGCTGTCAAAAATGTTTTCCCTTAAGTGGGGTATCAATGGCATCTCTGTGTTCCTGGCTGGGAAGAAGAAATGAGGTGCCAAGTGTGACACCCATGTACCATCTCCCTTTCAAGGCCTAACCAGGCAATTTTCTCCGAGGATGAAGAAGCTGACAGAAATGCTTTCAAAATGAAAATGGGGCTTGTAAACCTGCCTGACTTATTATTTTCTGCCCCAAAGCAAGAAACATTTGTTTTCTTGATAAAGTAACCAGGTTCTTATTTGAAGGAACAAGACTATTTAGTTGGCCTTCAGTTATTGATTCTCAAGAACATTATCCTGAGGGCTCTGTGCTGTGAAATACTGAACATTACCCCAAACCCTCTAGATTCCTTACTCAGTCTGTCAATAACCTAAATTCCATGCCGCAAGGCATTTTTTCCTACTATGCAATGTTGGCAAATCTGTTAGCACAGAAAGTGGGTGATAGCTATTCACTTTGATTGACTTACTGAAGTAGGCCAATGCTTAGGGAAGAGAATCTTTCTCACATATTGGTAAGTCCCATTCCTGAATAGACAGAAGTTATTCCTTTGGATTTTTTTTTTAAGATTTTTTTTTTTAATTATTATCCTCAGAGAGAGGGGATGGGAGGGAGGCAGAGAGGGAGAGAGACATCAATGTATGGTTGCCTTTCACCTGCCTCCAGCTATGTATCTGGCTGGAGACCTGGCTTGTAACCTGGTTATGTGCCCTGGCTGGGAATTTAACCAGCGGCCTTTGGGTTTGCAGGCTGACACCTATTCCCTGAGCCACCAGCCAGGGCTTATTCTTTAGATTTAGATAAGTAAATAGGTCTAGAAAGAGATGGAATTCTCGTCTTTGGTATATGTGTGTGTATTACAGCTGAATTTTATGACTATACTTACAACATTCAGGCTCTTGGTTCTTTAAACTCATTAATCGAAAGTTTGTTCTATTATTTATCATCTTAAAACCATGACAAAAACTATTTTTATTTATTTATTCAGCAAAACTTTTTGAGTATCTCTATTTTAGGTACATATCAAAGAATATTAGAATACAAATGACACTATTTTCAGCACTTAAAAAATAAATATTAGGACAAAAATGACAATAATCCCTCTTTTCCTGGAAATCCATATTTCAGAAAATAAATCACAAGCATAGTAAATAAGGAGATTGCATATTTTTTGGGGGGGAAAGTACACATTGGTGGTTATGGAATAGACAGGAGGATGTTAAGAAGAATAAAGGAAATGGAGAAGAAAAAAAACTTACATGACACATGGACATGAACTAAGGCGGGCATTGCTGGAGGAAATGGGGTACTGGGTGGAGGGAGGCAAAGGGGGAAAATTGAGAAAACTATAATAGCAAAATAAATAAAATATATTTAAGGACAAAAAGAAAAAAATGAACAGAGTAATGGAAGTCAGGAATGTCAGAGAGAGAGAGGTAGTAGTTTGAAGACAGTTGCAATTTTAAAGAGAATAATCAGTATTAAGACTCACTGAGAAGGTGGCATTTGATCAAAGGCTTAATGGAGATGACAGAGATATGTATATGCAGATACTCAAGGAGAAATGTTTGGGAGGAGAGGGAAAGCCAATTAGTTCCCTCTGCAGTGTTTCTGTTCCATCAGGGAAGGCCAAGACCAGGATAGGTCCCCTGACATGGGCCTGTGGCTGAGCCATTGACCAGAGGGTATTTGTCCAGGTCCTGCTATCCAGCATTCTGCTTCTTCCCTCTGACACCCTTCATCACTGTCATACCAGGGCCTCTATCAACCTATTATCTTTAAATTTTGCTGTAAAGCATCACTTTTGGAGAATGTGCTCCGAGGAAAAGATTATACTTTTTCACAACTTCCTCATATGTCTGTTTGTCCAACACAGTTTTCCAGAAGCCTAATAAGAATTTCATTGCAGGAGCTAGCTGTCAGACCACATTGCACAAGTCTCTTTACTTAAAGTGTAAAATGGCATATCATTTTGTTAGAGGTTTCTGGAGAAGAGGAATGTCTTCTAGACTCAAGACAGTCAGTCTTTCCTAATACTGAATTTGAGCACCATGGCATGTCTATAGGAGAGAGAAATTGTTCTCAGAGCCCACTGCCCCCCAAACTGCTGAGACTGCTCTCCCACTGGGACACTGGACTAGAGAGTCAACAAAGACTGTAACTCAGCACTGGTGATATTTATTTAACAGGGACTACAATTCCAGCTGACACTTCCCTAATGAGTTTACCCCTGCGTGGAGTTAAGGTTCCCCTTCTCAATAGGCATAAACTGGAGTGTCAAGAATGAGTCAGTCCTGTTGCTGAAATGGCCTGTATCAATTCTCCGGTGGTCTAACTGCTGTAGTCTGGTGCCAGTCCTCTAATTTGTGCCCTGAAAGGTAGGGTGACACTTGATTTAGATGTCAGACAGAGGCAGCACATCAGTTTGAGAAAGCAGCTGAAGCAGTCTAGAAGATTGGTCTGGATAGCTTCACCTTGCATGGTAAAAAACATTGCTCTCACATAAACAAGGGGCTAAATAATATTATTCCCGTAGATTTTTTCTGGTGTGTTTTATCAAAGGAAATGTCCTCAGAGTCAAAGCTTGCTCTGTTTTGTGTGTTATCTGTACAGCAAATTCCATAAAGAAATTTAATGCCAAAGCTGTAAGAGCTACATTCCTGGAGAATGACTACTTGGGGCATTGTCTTTGAATATGAAGCAAACATGCCCTCACAATGTTTGTGTGAAGCTCTTTCGATGGCCAACTTATGCTCTCTGATCCTAGGAGTCAAAAGGATTCAAGACACTTTCAAGATGCTGATCCATAGGGGTCCAACAAATTTCTACTTTATGCTGATAAAATATGAGGAAACCTATTTACTTCCCTCAAGCTTCCAGTGAAAAATTAAAATACTAAGATTATGGTCAAGACCTTACATTTGTAAGAAAAACTAGTTTTTACAACAGAAGAGACAAAATTTTTAAAAAGAAAAATAATAAGATGACTTGGCTAAGCTCTGCCCTCATGCAAATTTCAAGATCTTGCCCAGAGGTATGGAAAGGCCTAGAATTCAAGCTT
This sequence comes from Noctilio leporinus, assembly GCA_004026585.1. NCBI lineage: Eukaryota > Metazoa > Chordata > Mammalia > Chiroptera > Noctilionidae > Noctilio > Noctilio leporinus. The sequence continues at coordinate 142,302 of PVIW01003684.1, forward strand.
CATTCTCAAAAACTATTTCTCTGGTTGGTTGACTTTTTTGCTACAAGGGTGTGGATTTACTTTAATCTTGTAAATTTCCAGGGAAAGAGTTTTCACTTTGTTGTTGATGTTATAGAGACAACCTTGGTGTTCTTAAAATCGTTGTTAACAAATAGTTCCTGAGATTTCCTGTCCTTAGAAAGCACTCTTTCCCAAGTTTGTCAGTCTACGGGTTTCCTTCAATATTCTTGAGGCATGAGGTGTTTAGATAACTGATATTTACTCTAAAATATTTGTTTGTACACAGTGCTGTACAAATACATAATGTTAATGGTACCCATGCTGTTGGTAGTCAGCAAACATGTAACCAGAAACCCAGAGGCTGCTATAACTGCTCTAGTGATCAACTTTTGAGCTTTTTCAAAACAGAAGAACAAATAATGGGGCTTCTTTGGTTAAAGTAATGGTCGATCAACCAGGTGCCAGAAAATGATTTCTCTGTGGTGAGATGAGTGGCTTCAAGATTTATGGATAGGTTACAGTATTTTAAACATACTACACTAGGTACAGGAATCTAGAATATTCTTCAAGTTCACTCTTAATAATGACAACTGATGCTGCCTCCCTACATCATTCTGTGTCCAGCTGGTAGCCCAGAGGGCTGTGCCCACAATATGTCAGCTCTAAACTTGAATGTATCTTCTTTCAGAATTTTTTTCACTAGCTTCATGTAAATCTTTGATTCAGAGCATAGTTAGGGCAGCTAAAAGAAGAGAGGCTACCTAGGATGACCAATAGTCTTGATGTGTTCATTACTGAGGGATTTTCTGGATGGAGGACTCAAAATGCTAACACTGGGACAGTACCTAGAAAACTAGAACAGTTGGTCTCCATACTTATTCTGCAGTCTATCAATGGGTATGTGCTTGCTTGCTCATAAATGGTGATCTGACATGCTGTAATTTTACAAATTATCTGCTGAGAAGTTTGTTGTGGGAAACCATGAAGTCTTTTCCTCTGCTCTCTATTTTAAAAAACTTAATGGTTTTGAGGCCAAATTGATGGTAGTTACCTATACGAATGCATGGAGAGGCACAAGAAACACATTTTTTTTCATGTCATACAGAGCTGGTTATTTGTGTATCTGTGTAGTTAAACAAATACAAAGCTAAACACTCCAAAAAAAGAATGCAAAAGATGACTCCATAAACAAAGAGTATAAGCAGATGATACCCAAACACTGACCATGAATTATCTTATGATTTTGTGGTTGTAGCCACCAAAACCTTAACACTTGGATTTACTTTATAAAAATTCGCCAAGGCAGGAAAACCAAGAATTCCCCAAGCAAAATTGTGAGAGTTTTCCAAAATGACTCAAAACAAGCACTAGCAGTAATTACAGCTTGATTTCTTACAACACATTTCATGTAATGAAAACATATAATTTGCCTTGCCTCCTTCCTTAAACAGTGATTGCTTGCTTGATTTCTGTAACTTCCACAGAAATTAGGGAGAAAGTCAAGAACAAGCACTAAAATAAGTGAGCCAATTTTCAAAAATGAATGCTTCTTCTTGGGTTTCATGGGTTGAACATTGAAGAACTTGCCACTTCATACCCTGGACAATGTATCTCCCAATGCAACAGCAACCTAACCAATTGTCTGCGTTCAAATCTAACACTGCCTGGCATGATCACGTTGGAAGGATTGAAAATATTTCCAGTGGTCTAGATAATCTCCTCCTCTTTCTTTTCTTTCTCTTCTTCTTCTTCTTCTTCTTCTTCTTCTTCTTCTTCTTCTTCTTCTTCTTCTTCTTCTTCTTCTTCTTCTTCTTCTTCTTCTTCTTCCTCTCCCTCTTCCTCTTCCTCTTCCTCTTCTTCTTCTTTTTTGCTTGGACCATTTACTAAGTGTTTTACAAAACACTTAGGCCCACCGAAGTTGCAGAAATTTTGCTTCAACTCAATGCTATTAAAATTGTTCCAGAGAAGCTATCATGTTAGAGGTTTTGTAGATGCTGAAAGGAATAACAGCTGCAGCCACTCTACCTGCAAATTAAAATCCTAGCTGTGAATTTCAACAGATTAGATGAATTTGGCTAATTGTCTCTACTGTTCATTACGGGATGAGTCACAAACTTAGCACCTATATGACATTTTCTGACTCAAGGCTACCTTTGTCACAGGTGCCAGCTGGGGCCAGACTGTATTTTCAGGCACTTGCTGAGCAGGACAAGACAAGTCCTGGATGGCCTTCCATTTAATCATGGGACTGGTTGTCAACTCTACTCTGAAAAGCAAAGTTAACAGCCCAATCACTAATCTATTTTTTAGGGTTGTGAGATCTATATCTCACACCACCATTCCCAGCCTTACCACAAGATCACAGTGTGAGTTATGCACATGACCATCTCATTTCTTTTTTCTTCATTTATGTTGTTGAGAATAAAGGAGGAGAGAATTTTTCAAGTTTAAGAGTCAGCCTCCTAGGGTATCACCTCAGGAAAAGCAAGTAGGATGGAGTGAAGTCACAGCTTATCAGTGATTAAGTTGGAAAGTTCGTTTCAAGATAGAGAAATTCCAAGCTATGAAAGTTTTCTTACCCATAGAACAAGAGTTTGGCAACATTTTAAGTAAGGGTGTCAATGGCAAATTGGGGAAATAGCCTGAGCTTCTCTGAAACCGTTGGGTGGAGATTTGAAGTGATGTGCACACAATAAATGGGAGGAAAATGGCCCCTGAAGAAACTCTATCGCTCTTCTTCCCCAAGTCCCAGCAGCAAGGTGGAGCTGGGACTATCCATTGTGCAACATGCTACCTCCTCTTTGTGTGCAGTCCTCACAAGATGTAGTTTCTCCTCACCAGCTGCCTGGGATATTGATTTTAGCCAGATTTCACGGGAATGGCCAAGTCACTCAATTGACTTGTTTGGAGCCCCTCTATCCAGATATGACCCTGTTTGATTCTGGATGTTTGCAATTCACGAACACATATCAGGCAGAAAAATGAATCTTCCACCAACCAATAAACTGCTTCTCTTTACCGGGTCAGTCAACTCCAGAGACCTTGGCTAAATTAAGAACTACGTATAAAAACACTATCAAGTGGCAGTTCTGATATCTAATTTAATCATGCTCAAATCACTTTGAATAATTGGAAGTGAAGAGTTTAAGGGTTCCTCTAACTTCAAGAATTCATTCTTTTTGGAGCTGGGCAAGAAGTGCTTTCTCAGGGATGGCACACAAAGTCCGAACAACCCACCAGTTGTAACAGATTCAGCCCCACACAGGCAAGGCTGCTGGCTTTTGATGCCCAGTGTGCTGCCCAGCATGGTGGCCTGCAAATCTGCCCTGTCACCTTTGTGATGACCTCACTAGCCCTGGGATCCAGAAAACCTGACCTAATGTTTGTTCCGAGATCTGAGTCATTCTAACATCTTGATTGTCCCCTAAGGAAGTAGAGAACACATTGTCCCATCTCCATCATCCTAGAGGCCAGGTGGGACTAGTCTCTATATTTAAGTCTCACAAGTCTATCTGTAAATTGCTGCAGATGGTCTAGCTTTTCTTACAGAGAGTCTGTGATAGAGAGGTTACGCATTATTTTCAGAGGCCACTCAGTTTATTTTAGAGTTTCCCAAAAGATGGATATTGTGATATGCCAACCGTTCCTTCAGAATTTGAGGAATGAAATATGTGATATAAGCCCCAGCCACTTCTGAGCCCTGCACCAGCTCCTAATGTAAACGCCTTCTGTCTCAGTGACTGTCATTCTTTGCCAGGGGGGAGGCACAGAGGACAGGGTCCCTGCCCTGACCATATTAGAACACAAACTGCATCTAATACCAAGCTATTGACATCTTCCCTTCTCTGAAGAACCACGTTCCAGGGAAGGCAGGCAATCAATTCCTCTCATGCCCCATCCTTTAATTTTTAAAAATTCCGTTCATCGGCATAATCTGATATGCTTACTCTGTTCTGTGTTCAGATGTTCTATTCTTTAAGCAGATTAGAAGTGAAAGCTGGGTATCCCCAGACTCTCATCTCGTTGAAAGAAAATTCAGTATGCAAAAAAAAAAAAAAAAAAAAAAAATTTGAGAGATTACTTAGGAGGTTGTTATTTATTGTTTAAAAGGTGGTTTTTTTTTTTTTTTTTTTTTTTGGAACTTTTCAAGGAAGTCTCTATAAAAGTTTATTTTAGTTATCCAGCTCCTCTATTGTAATTTTTAAAGTTCCACTTAACAATTCAGTTTCTAATAAGTGTTTAGGAAAAAGTGGATTATATTTATGTTGTGATACAACTAAAATGACATTTCTCTGAACTTAATGGCCCAATCAAGCAATAATACAATCACAATAAAGCAGAGGTAAAAAAAAAATGCCTTCATTTCTGACTTCTATGCTCCTCAGTTAAATGTGACTCTCCCTATTAGAGAAGAACACTGATAAACATTAAGGAATTAGTCAGTCGTCAGGCAATGCAAGAGGCCCACAGAGCAGTGACTAAATGGAGCAAAAAGAGAAAAATGTCTTTTTCAGGAACTTTGATAACTTTGCTCTGGAATCCTGAATATAAGCTTGGGCCCAAAATAGATGAACTCAAGGAAGTGAGAAGAACAAGACAAAAATGAATGAGAACGTTGAGAAGTGATTTATGGGCAAAGACCCACAGAACCAAATACTGTCCATATAGGCTATTCACGCAGGAATCCAGGTTTGGCAGTGGCAGCCTCAGTAACTGCAGAATACAGGAGGGAGACGGATCTTTCAAGAGGGTAGAAAAGAAAAGGTTAAGTAGGGGCAATGAAATGAAATAAAATGCCCCTGTTTATGTATTTAAAAGACCCTCAGAGACAATCTTCTTTATTCCAGATTAGCTGAGTCGTCACAGTGGTCTTTCAAATTGAGAAAGATCAAACTGCCTGGCCATAAAGCCTTGAAATGACTGTGTTTGCAACTCAGGAAGGAAAAAAGTAGAGAATAAAAATTCTATTGAGACGTCAGGGAAATCTTGCCAGTCCAGATGGTGAGAAATATTAGCTCGTGAAGGTGGTCCCTGAGGGAACTGACAATCCAGTGAAGCTCTGAAGAATCAGGCAGCCTGTAGCAACCGAAAATGCCACAGGGAGATGAAAACAGCCGTATCCACCATCTCTCCTCTCCTCTCCTCTGAACCACTAGTCCTCTCTGCTCCTGTCACTGGCGCCAGCATTTCCCCTGACAGCAGGTCCTTTAGTTCCCTCACAGGTCAGCAGTTGCCAGTTCCAGTTTCACAATGTGCATTTGTTGTTGTTGTTATTTCTCTCTTTTCTGTTATTACCTTTTTCAGACCACCCTTTACCTCTCACCTGGATGACTCATAGGAATTCTATCTCTGTCCCCAGTATCTCACCTTCCTACCCATTTTTCACATCAGTATCAAATTTATTCTCCTACAGTACAATTTTGATTGTGTCACCTCCTTATTTAAAAAAAAGAAAGAAAACCATTTTCTTTTTTTTAAGATTTTATTTATTATTTTTAGAGAGAGGGGTAGGGAGAGAGGCAGAGAGGGAGAAAGACATCAATGTATGGTTGCCTTTCTCCTGCCTCCAGCCAGATCTGGCTGGAGACCTGGCTTGCAACTTGGTTATGTGCCCTGGCTGGGGACTCGAACCAGTGACCTCTGGGTTTGCAGGCCGGCACCTTATCCACTGTGCTACCAGCCACGGTGAAAACCATTTTCTTAACAGAAATATTCCAGCTAATAAATCATGAAGGTGTCATAGAGTACCATTACTTTGCAAAACTTAATGAAGCAATGTATCTGGGCATTGATCATCAACCTGAAATCATTAGATTAAAAGATGAAAGGGAGTTTAATAATGAACATGTCAGGCTGACAACATTTGAACCTACTGATCAATTTTAGCATCAGGGTGAGAGAAAGAGAGAGAGAGAGAAGGAGGGAAGGAGGGAGAGAGAGAGAGAGAGAGAGCCTGACGGAAGTATGCAACTTAACTTATGAAGAATTCTTGCCAATAAATCAAACCTGAACCTAATTAAATATCTAGTTATAAATACTAGTTTACAGAAAATGTGGGGGACAGAGAAGTATGTTAAACAAAACCCTGGTGGTATAAATTGGGTAGATGATACACATCTTTTCACTGTAGGATGAGAAGCAATTCGGGATCCAGCCCATTAACAGTTTGTTTGCCTGTTAGTCCATCAGGGAGCTCAAATTATTTAAGAATTTTGTGTCTCCTGAGACAAAGGAAAGCGCTTTGAGACCTGGACAGTGAATTTACGTGTTTCTGTGTTTACTCTGACCTGTGGCTGAAACTATAAGCTCTCTCTGAGTTTATGTTTATAATTCAGGAAGACCTCCAATTCCTGTTTTTGAGTATCAAGTGTTTTCCTACCTACCAAGGGTTTAATAAATTAGACTAAAAGAAATCTTAAATTAAAGGAGCTCTGCTCACAGTAACTTGTAGAGGCACTATTTCCAAAATAGAAAGAAAATGAGGAAATTGAACTTATAACAGTTAAAATGTGTTGAACTTTTAAGAGAAACAAATGTATAGATACGATCAGCATAAGATATTTTGATATAAGAATACAGATTCATGCAATTAAAATAAATCCTTGGTTTAATAATTCAGGTTTAAGAAACAAAAAAAAATCAGCTATGTTTTTTTCCCAAATGTAATTCAGCATGAAATGCAAGTGGACATTTTGTTTTTATTAGGTTAAAGTTTATTTTCTCATAAAGTAGTTGATCTAAACTTTCTAAATGTTTTATATTATATTATTTATCAAGAAGAACTAATGAATTTACATACTACTTAAGACTATGAAAATATCAATTTGTGTTCAATTAGTTTTTATTCTGAAAAACTTTTTCTATTATCAGTAGTCACACTTTATAATGTACCAGTTTAAGCATAATCCAAGGCTCCAAGTAATTTAAAACCTCAGACTAAGATTAAATTGAATTGATTAATGAATAATCACTGGACACCTACACAATTTTTCAGATGACTACATTTTGAAACATTGGTGATTAAACATAATTTTAAGTGTATGTACCTTCACCTCTATGTTAACATCGTTTAGGATACCTATATCTTTACTGAACATGTTTAGTTTTTTTGGTTTGTTTTGTTTTACTGTAAGAATGTGTAGAAAGGAAATAAGTTTTGTAGAAAGTTGTGCTATGTTTATGCATGAGCTTTGCTAATGTGCTAAAAAGCTTTTATTATGACAGATAATTCTTATTTATTAACCTCTCAGTTTTCTCTGTGAAGTATAGGTTAGTTACTTTGATAAAGTTAGAATTTCTTTGAGTTTTGAAGCTATTTTGGGAATAATGGTGGCAGAGAAACATGAGTATGGAGACAAAGGAATGGACTGTGTTTTTCTTTACCAAGATAAAAATAGTTTTGTGTTGAAGCACCTGGTTGGTCCAGAGTTTAGAACCTGAAAAGGATAGTGAAAGACAAACCATGCGTGGATACAGAGAGGTGTAGAAGGGTTACAGGGCGTGTACTCACTTCTGCTTTCGTACTTCAGAATTAGCAACTGTCAACAGTTTTCTCATATTTGCTTCTAACTTGTATTTTAAAAACACAGTTAAACCTACTGAAACAGAGACCCTGGTAAATATCAGCTCACGTTCCCCTTTCTTCCCTTTCCCTGCACGTAAATAGTGGGTTGGGTTTGATATGTGAACCTCCAGCTCAGCACCGTCCACTAGAAATATAACGTGGGCCATATATGTAATTTTAAATGTCTAATAGCCACATTTTAAAAAGTAAAAAGATAGAGATGTAAATAATTTTAATAATAATATATTTTGAATGTAATTTAATTAAATTATATATAAATTTAATGTAATTAAAATTTCAGCAAATAATATCAAAACAGTGTAATAAGTTATTTTTTTCTTTCTTTTTTTTTAAATTTTATTGTTGTTGTATTACATCCATCCCCTTTTTGCTCCCCTCTGTCCCCCCACCCACCCACCCATTCCCCCCAAAGTCAATCCCACCTGTTGTCCATGTCCATGGTTCCTTTATACTAGGTTCTTGTCTAAGCTGCTCCCCTTCTTTGCCTCTACCTCTCCCTCCCTCCTACCCCGTTCCCCTGACCACTGAAGGCCTATTCCTTGTATTCATATACTTGGTTCTGTTTTGCTTGTTGTTAGTTTTGTTCATTATTGTCCCGTAATGGGTGAGATCATATGATATTTGTCCTTCACTGACTGGCTTATTTCACTAAGCATAATAGTCTCCAGTTCCATCCATGTTGTTGCAAAGGGTGCAAGTTCCTTCTTTCTTTCTGCTACATAGAATTCCATTGTGTATATGTACCAAAGTTTTTTGATCCAATCATCCACTGATGGGCACTTAGGCTGTTTCCAGCACTTGGCTATTGTAAATAGTGCCGCTATGAACAAAGGTGTGCATAGGTTCTTATGAATTGGTGTTTCAGGATTCTTTGGGTATAGTCCAAGTAGTGGAATTGCTGGATCAAAAGGCAGTTCCAGTTTTAGTTTTTTAAGGAAACTCCATACTGTTTTCCACAGTGGCTGCACCAACCTGCATTCCCACCAACAGTGTATGAGGGTTCCCTTTTCTTTCTTTTTTAATGTTGAATCTTCAAAATAACTATGTAGTTTATACCATACAGCACATCTCAATTCAGATTAGCTGTAATCCAAGTGTTCAAGAGCCACATGTGACTAGAGTCTGGCATATGTATGTGTGTATACACACACACACACACACAAATATAGTATTATTTCTGCATTGTGGGTGTAAATTTACATAAGTGGTAAATTTTCTGCTTTTCTGTTTTTTTAACAGAAATTTAAAACCTATTTTTGATTATGTATTTAAGTTAAATCATTATATTTAAACTGCCCTATTATGTCCCACTGACTAGAACTCATTTTATTTGTTCATTCCCCCACTGACATGCATTTCCAATCATTTGCTGTTCTATGGATAAACATGCAAAGAACATCATTGTACCTGTCTACAACCTCTTAATTTTGCTGAATAGGAGGGATTTACCTAGAGAAATTAAATAACTTCCCCAGTGTCACAAAGGGATATACTATATAATTGCTGACCTTAAGGAAATTACAGTACAAGAGATTTTCATTTAGGAGGTAAAGCCATCAAAATCACTTGAGTAACTTTTCCAAGTTATGTAGCTCTGTCTTCTTATAGCTATTCCAACCCCACAACCCCCATGCCAGATGAGACCTACCAGAGGGCGGGAGGTGACAAAGCTGAACTTCATCTGAGCCCTGGGCCTTGAGAGTCAAGAAACCTCCCTACTCCTTTATATTGTGGGAAGTGGCTAACCACTGTCCTCGCATATTCCAAGCCAAGAACGTCCTCTCCCATGAATCCCATCAGACTTTCTATATATCAGGACTCTTTCATTTACTTCTCTCTATAAACCCCAGGTTTTTCAGCTCATCTTTGAGATGATCCTTATTAAATCCTATCCCTATGGAATAGCCTAAACACAACCATCTCCTTGATTTTTTTTGGTAAAAGTTGTCCTATTTTTTAAAAAAGATTTTATTTATTGTTTTTTGTTTGTTTGTTTGTTTGTTTTAGAGAGAAGGGGGTAGAGAGAGAGGCAGAGAGGGAGAGAGACATTAATGTATGGCTGCCTTTCACCTGCCTTGCCTCCAGTTACAGACCTGCCTGGAGACCTGGCTTGCAACCTGGTTATGTGCCCTGGCTGGGACTCGAACCAGTGACCTTTGGGTTTGCAGGCCAGTGCCTTATCCATTGTGCCACCAGCCATGGCCCATCTCCTTGATTTGATGGTACATTTGTCCATCACAGTTTGGGTGCCATGTCTTGGATAGGTTCACACTCTGCTTTCAGATCCTCATTCATGCCACCCAGGACAGGAGGCCTTTTGGAACTAATTGTGCTCTGGGGCCGCAGCAGGGAGTCTGACTACTCATGCCTGCTCTGCAACTTTGCCTATTGGCAGCATGGCAAGGATTTGACTTGGCTTCCTTCCTCTTGAGTATTCACATGGTCTCTGCTTTGGGGTCTTTAGGTTCCATGGTCTAACCATTTGGTGATCTCTATAAGGGGATAAATGGTTTACAGAGATCTTCCTCTGGGGTGTGAGACAACAGACAATCTGGCTTTTCAGTCTTTTCTGTTTGTCTACTGTCTATCAAACTCAAATAAATTGGAGATTCATACCCACTGTGAAGAGAACAACTCTTTAACGTGGGCCAGTGAGTTTTTAAATTAGGTGCTGATGCTTGACTCATGGCTAAAATTTAGAACTGAAGCTATAAAATCTCTCTATGCCCACATGATGATGAATTTAATTCAGGAAGGCTTGTGATTCTCATTGTATGAATATATAATATTTCTTTACCTCAAGATGTTATTACTAAATTAGATTATAAAATTTCTTAAGGGAGCTCTACTCTGATAGTTTAATGATAAATTAGCACTTACATAAATTGAATATTTCAATAATTTCCAGAAATTAAGGAAACTGAACTTAAATACTTCCAGTGTGCTAAGGTTAAAAATTATGTTTGCAGAAACCGACTTGGATATGTTTTAGAAAGTCAAGTTCACATAATTTAGGCAAAGTTTGGCAACAAAACTCATTTAATATTTTTGGTTTATAAAAGCAGCAATGTGTCTCTGATTTATTAGGGTTAAGAATAATATATACATAGATTATATTCTACTTGGGCATGTTCTACATGAACTAATACAGGTTTGCTGATTGATTAAGCTAGTATTAATAATGTTTAAGATTTACTGTTTAAAATGATACAAAATATAAATTTGTGTTTAACCAAATGAAATCAGTGTAATAACAAACTTTGTTTCAGCAGTAATTATGTTTTATAGTATATCAGCAAGAAAATAATTTCTAAAGTATTTAGTAAACTTAAAACCTTAGATTTGTATTAAGTTAACATTAACTATTTCAAAGTAAGATGAAATACTGAAACATAAGCATAATTTGAAGTTTATGTTCTTCTGTTTCTAATAATGTATGTCACAGGGTGACTATATATTTGAGACAATGAACAGGTTCATTTTTAGCACTTTGAGAAGCTGTATTATCAAGTTGTGTATGACTATAGGAAGTTGTGAGGTGTGGGACAAACTATTCACAATGGCCTGCCTCCTAGTTTTCTATGTGAAATGGGGGTTACTGAGGTTAAATCATTTGTGTGAGTGAGACTTCACAGCAGGGAGGTAAATCTTTGTATGCAACATGTGCAGGATGTGTTTGTTAAAAAAAAAAATTATATACTGATAGGACAAATCCTGTAGAACAAAACCTGAATGGATCTAGAAAGCTCATGGAAAAAGAATTTTTTTTTTTTTTTTTTTTTTTACCATGGTCAAAGCTAGCCAAAGTTTGATGGATTTATTCATAAGATTTTCAAGAAGAGCTTGTGTTTGCTCTTACATACTTTACAAAAAGACTGTATAAGCTATTTTTTTAACCTTCTGAGTAATCTGATAGAATGAAGAAGAATGTTAGTCTTCTTGAACAAAAAGAGGGACTGACAGGGTTGAACTTTAATGCACCACCCTTTTTGTTCTAGAAAATGGCTAAGTACATGTTCTAAAATAAGAACAGTGCTCCACTTCTCCTCTGATGACAAAATGGTCTATTTTGTGATGGGTATTAGAGAAATAGGCTTTGGTTAAAGTAATGGTTGATCAACCAGGTGCTAGGAAATGAGTTCTCCATGGTGAGGTGGGTGGCTTCAAGATTTATGGATAGGTTACAATATTTTAGAGCTACTCCACTTTTAGAGATACTCTGACCCCCTAAGAGTCCTTTTGTTTACCTGCTTCTATATACACCAGATCTCTTTGTCTTCTTGTGATAATCTTCATTACTGAATGGTCTCCCAGGGCAAGTCTCTGAATTAAAGCATCTCCTTAATCATCCAGGGCATTTTGCCTCTCACAGTACTATAATCCTTCATTTAGTCAACCTTGAAAATTTAATAAATGTAGCAAGTAATGCATGTAAAAAAAGATGGCAAAATGGTCTGTTTTGTGGTGGGTGTTATGGAAATAGGGTTTAGGAAAAGCTATGAAGGTGAGGAAGGGAAGGGAAAGTTTGGCCACTAGCAGCAGCCCAGGAAACCAAGCGCTCTTCCATGTGTACCACCCACGGGGGACATTGAAATGAATCAGAAACAAAGAGATTATTACTGAATTTCCGACACCAAATCCAACATTTTAAAAAATAGCTGAAATAGCTCCAACATAAGTCTTCCTACTAGATAAGCTGGAATTTTTGATAGAAAAAATATTTATTAAGCTCCAGGGGGCTGACAGCCAGAGGGGACTCATCGCAGAGCACTGATGTCATGAGCTATAAAGAAGGGGATTAAGAGGAATGATCTAAGGGGAGCAGTTTCTGCCACCAAGTTATAAAGGTTCATCCAAAGTAGGAAGGAACAATCACGGGGTCAGGAATTACTGGTTGGTGCCTCAGGATGAATCTATGATGGAAGATCAAATATAGAAACATTGATAGAAACCCTATGTCCTAGAAGAAAAGGCACATTGCCTGGCCTCCCGAGGCATCGTCTAAGAAACTGCTGGCCATGGGGGAGACAATCAAATCTAACAGAAGCTGAGGGAGGACTTGAGGAGGCAGGGCATCGAGGTGAGCCCCCTGATGTGATGTAGAAAAGTCAGTAATGCTGCTAAGAATCCTCCAGCCTCCAAGGCAGAGCACAGAAGTACCTTTCTGTTGGGCTGAGGTGATGCAGAATGTCTTCTGGGCCCTAGCCACCCATTTGGCTTCATGATATTCTTGTTGGGGACTCAGATAACCAACTGTAAAAGATGTAGCAGGGCCAGAAATGGAGGCCAAAGACCAGGTGACATAGCTATACTTCAGTGATGGTCAGAGAGGACACAGTGAAGCAGGTGGGCCAGCGAGACCTCAGCTGATCCCAGGACAAGAAATCAGAATAAGTCAGCCACCTTGAAAAGTATATAACATCCAGAGACAAAGGCAGAAAAGTAGAACAACTTGAGGATTGATTCAGTGGGCACAGAAAGATACAGTTTATAACTGGAAGTGGGTTAATGACTTTGAATTGATGAATAAGCTTTTTGCCTACCTGTTGGAAACAGGTACCTACAAGCTGCAATAAGTTTGGTTTAAAAAATTCACATCTTTGCACACCTGCATTCGTGAATATAAAATGTTATAACTTTAGTAAATTTTAAGGAGAGTGAAACTGCAAAGTATCAGGAAGGAGAGACTGTTTTGATTTAAACAAGATTGATTACAGCTTAAAAATGACTATCAGACCTTCCTGGAACATGATTCTTGATAAAGGTCAAGGACAAATAAATCTGATTATAAGAAACAGCACGGAGCGGGGAAGGGAGGGGATTGGTCTAGTCAAGGAACATGTATAAATGACCCATGGACATGGACAACGGGGTGGGATTGTGGGAGCAGTGGAAAACATTGGGGGACAATTGGGACAACTGTAATAGAACAACAATGATAAACAAATAGGTAGGTAGATCAGTAGATAGATAGATGATAGATAAAAAGAAACAGCATGGTACAAGGCTCACAGAGGTCTGTGAGAAAAAGCAGTGAAGAAAAGACGTATCAGCTGGACCATGTTCTAGTAGAAAACATTTCTTTTACTCTGATTCCAGGATCATTAGGAGACTTCTACATATGGTGTGCCTTCCTGAGGAGCTAATCTAACTATAACGGTTAGCTTAAGTATAGGGTAGGTGATTTCCACATATTCCATATCAATAATTTGGACTTCGGGACATGTATTTCTATAGATTAAGTGTATTTGTAGGGAAAAATGCAACAGAATATTTGAAGTTCAGTATAATCCTTAAGGGCTGATTATGAGACACACACAGATAACAGGTTGCAGATCTCTGGCCCAACACTCCTCCCTCTAAACATAAATAAAAGAGCAATCTAGTTTATAGACTTTCCCCCGAAACCCTTGGTTTACATAAATTATTTTCCTGAAATTAATCATCCTCGGACTTTTGTGTAAGTAGGAAAATAAATTGGTTCTGTTCTGTTTTGGTTTAGAAAACCTGAACAACACACACACACACACACACACACACACACTGCCCTGTGTGTAGATATGGCTTCTTCATTTACCTCTTACATTCACTGGATTTGATCTATTTTCCCCACTCTTGGAAAAATCCTTCACACTGAAGTGCAAATTACTAACACTTTGAATGGCATATCTCTCAGGGAAGGAGCAACCCTTAACAACATCAAGAACTGCAATTGGAGGAAGAAATGCTCATAATGAAACAGCAGGCGGCCTGCAAGGGCAGGAGAGAAGTACCTGGGGACTGCAACCCTTCCAGGCCTGCCTGAAACCGTACCACCTAATTGGTAACCTCATCTATGTGTAACTTGGCCCTGATGGGAGTAACAAACATTTGTCTGCTTAGGGATCAAAGTCAAACTTGGGAACGAGGAGAAAGGGTGGTGCATTTGATGGAAGCTTGGAAATGCATACCGTAGAGTATATTATATTAAAGACTCAACTGGTATTCATGATCATTTCCTAAACAGAAACAGGACCTTAAGAAACAGTTCTTTACATAAAAAGCAGGGCAGTTGGAGGGAACAGGGGTTGATGGCAGACAACCTGGGACAGCACAGTTCTAAGGGTGCATCTCTAAAAATCTGCCGATAGACTCTCCCTTGAGTCACCTTCCTCTGTACAGGCAAGACAGGCTCTTCCAAAAGGCCCAGTCCCTTTCTCTGTTCTCTTGCCTAATGATGGCTTAGCTACAAACATACATATTTCTGTGAGAATCTCAAAGTGAAGAACTAATAATTACTGAAAGACGAAACAACCCTGGTGGCACAAGACAATGATGTGACAGCCATGGTCTTTTCCCAGCAGGACAAAACATGCAAATGAAGTCCAGCACACAGTCTCTTGGCAGCTTTCAGGGAATTAGGGAGCAGAACCCCATCCTATCATTGGAACGCAGTGCTGGCACCCTATCACTTTGGATCTGAGCCGTCTACCCTTCTTTCTTTTCTTTCTCCCTTGAAATTACTTCAGAAGCCTCGTTCCATTAAAGCACACTAAACCTGAACAGCCTCTGGCAAAGATATATGGGCTCCTCATGCAGGCTAATAATTTAACAACGTGAGCAAGCTAATTCACTTGCCCCTTCAAACTTGTATTCTTAGGTCATTTGTCCACATCATTTGAAGGAGAGGTTGCGAGCTGCCTGGGGAAAGGCAGAGAAGGAACCTCAGATTCTCTTCCTTGTTCTGCACAGGCAATTCTGGCCCCAGACCTTGTACACTCTGGGCCAAGCAAAACCCTTGACCATTCCCTGGGCTGACCCTCCTTAATAAGGAGTTAAGTGAATGTCTTAAGCTCCTGGAGCATAACCCTGGGGAAGGGAGGACCTTAAGGGCTCTTCTAAGAGGCTTTTGAAGTATTTGTCCTAACACCTAAGTTCCACCATGAGACAGAGGCTTCACCACTTCCTAGCTGTGTGACTTTGGACAGTTATTTAACTTCTCTGTGTCTCAGTCTCCTCATCTGTAAAATGGGAATAATAATGCTACCTACATCATACAGTTGCTATGAGATTTAACCAAGTTAATAGAGTTAATGCATCTAGAATAGTGCCTGGCACACATTGGGCTGTGTATGGGTATTTGCTATTATTAGGAAGACTTCAGGTAATTGTATTTTTCTCCATCTCCTTTTATTTCCAGAAACGTTCAGTCACCCCAGTAAATTGTGTTGTCCCTTATAGATTGGCATCCTAGGAATCTTCTTAGCTGGTCCATCCCTTAGTTGAGCTCTAAGTCCATAATAGACAGCCATGCACAGTGTGATGTGAGAAATAAGTACTTAATTAAACTAGACAGAAGGTGCACTGTCTTCTCAGAGCATGGAGTGCAAAGATGGACATACGAAGTCAATAATTTCTTCATAATACAGGAGGAATTAGGAGGAAATTATCAGTGGTGGCAAGGTGGAACAGAAATAGAATGTCAAGGGACTATTAAGAGAAAATATACCCCAAACTACATATTTGAATACTGACTTAACACATGTACCTTGCAAGGTTATACTTTTGTTTTAGTGATGCTACTGTATTTTAAAACACTTGTGGACACATGGAATTTTTCAGAAAGCCAAGTTAGAAAGTACAAATTTTAAAAATCACTGGTTTTTTTTTTTTTTAATTTTATTGTTGTTGTATTACATCCATCCCTTTTTTGCTCCCCTCTGTCCCCCTCCCCACCCACCCTTTCCCCCCAAAGTCAATCCCACCTGTTGTCCATGTCCATGGTTCCTTTATACTAGGTTCTTGTCTAAGCTGCTCCCCTTCTTTGCCTCTGCCTCCCCCCTCCCCCCAACCCCTTACCCCCTGACCACTGCAGGCC